>JXXB01016013.1:0-10638 GCA_000956275.1 Anopheles koliensis
ATTTTTCCACTTGTTTGTGATGGAATTCGCTCTTCATGTCAAATTTAACGAATTTAAGGATTTTAAAGTTTGATTTCTTTTTTACCACAATACTACTTTCTCCTCCTGGTTGCTGTTTCTACTCGCGTGAACAGTATAAAAATCCCGCCCAGGATGTCGATTTCTTGAATTTACACATTATCTTACCAAAAAAAAAAACTTTGTGCCACCACGAACGTGCATTATGCAATTCGTGAGAATTTGTCTGTCGCACATTCTGCGTGAATAATGTTTTACCGTCCTGGGCGAGCAAGGGTGAGGAGCGATCGAGCAAGGAAGGCAGCCGGGCGACGACATAACATAAACAAAGACGTGGAGGCATAAGCCTCCCGGAGGGAAATTAATTCTCCACCGCGGCTCACGTGTACGTTTGGGTGCCTTTTCCTTTAATTTTTTTGCTCCCTCTCCCTTTCTCTCTCACTCTCTCACACACACACCGTTACTCCCTCAGTTTGGCTTCCTTCCACGCCGGTCTGTATTTGTATTCCGTCCATTTATTTCTCATCCGCACCACACCCCGCCACCCCACCCCCGATTGCTATTCGTATGCATATATGAATTCGATTTCGGATCGGCGTTTTGCGTACGGTGCGCGCACCTGGACGGTGACACCAAGCGGTTTGGGTGGGAAAAGGGGAACGAAAGGTGGGAAGGAACGGGGGAAACGTTTGTGTGCATAATTTATGCCCGCGGACAGAGAGCAAAGGAAGGACGTCGACGTCTGCTGCTGCTGCTGCTGCTGTAGTTGCCCTTATGGGTTTGAGTTCGAACTGGAAAAGCAAGCGAGCAGCCGCAGCAAACCCGAGCGGTGATGTTGGCGAGAAAATGCTCCTCTCCGAGGGCCACCCGCCCGCTCCCCCGGAGGAAAACAGAACCACCAACCGCAGCAGCAGCAGCAATAGCGCAGAAGAAAAAGGGTAAAGGTCTCCGCGTGTTTCCCGGCTGACGTGACGTGGCGGCGTGCGGTGGCATGCGGCTAGGATGTATTTTCGGGGCGTGGCTGTGAAAGGGAGAGGTCGACGTCCTGGCTTTATCGGGCCCGCTGGTTTTCTTCGAACCGGGCGAAAAATAGCGCCCGAGCGACATTTAGCCAATTCACGTACGGGCCGCGCGCTATTCTTATCGGGGCCGCATTATGTCATCGCGAGGTTGTGAGACGGTGGAAATAGTGGTTGATATTTAAACAAAAATCACATCCGACACATGTTTCTGCTTAAGGTTCGTGCGAAATTATTCAGATATTTTTTTTTTAGCCTGAGAAAGAACGCTTAAAAGCTGCTCGATTGCATTTGCTAATGAATTGTATCATACGTTGTATCAAGCGGTAGTATCCATACGCTTTCGAATGCCCATCAAAAACTTAGCTTACATGGTCTAGCTAGTAAATCACTCGTGCTCCGAACGCTCCGTCTTGAGTTCGAATCCGATTTTAAAAATTTGTCATAACACTTTTTCCAAATAAATATAGGAATTGCATGCAACAAATGTAGATGAAAAGCTGTGTTACACATGAGAAGCACTTAGTTCTGCGAATGTACAAGAGTGACAGAGAGAAGGAGAGAAGAGAAGGGGCAGCGTGTGTCCATTGGGGAGAGAGGCAAAGATGCGAAAAGCAAGATTAGAAGTGTGCAACAAACGAAACCAAAGCAAACAAGCGCTAGCAAAAAAGCTAGACCAAGGGAAAGGGGGAAGGGGAGAGGTCTCTCTTGCCCAGCTTTTTCGAGTCAATGGTCGTTCGGGCGTGTTGCTTTTCCCCCTTTTCCCTCGTCTGATTCTGCTACTCAGCTAGCAACAAGCATGCTAGAGGACAGCAAGCAGCGAACCCCTTTTTTGCCTGCTCGGACTCTGCCTGCCCATTGGCATGTGTGCCCCGCTGCATCACGAGGTGTGAGAAGGTGTGAGTTATTGCGGTCCCGTACGGCGACGCGAAGAGCATCTCCCTTAATGCATTCACGCGGTACGAAAAAAAAGGATCGACGAGAGGCGTTTTTCGCTCGGCAGGCAAACGCAAATGGCCTCGGTTTTGAGCTTCTTGTAAGTGGCGGTAGTTTTAACGGGTGCGGAGAGCAAAAAAAAAACCACTCCACCACCGGGTGGGAAGGGAAAAAAGGGAATGGTTTTGGGCCTCCCGAGTCCTCGCCCCTCACCCCCGAAAACAGTGACTTCTAACATTTACTGCCGCTTGGAAGCCAAATGTAAATAGACTGCGCCGTCGACGACGACGAAAAATCAACCCAACCGATGCCCACAAATCGCACAATGGCCGTTCTTGGGGTGAAACTGCCCCACCCTGACCACGGTGGCGTGGTGTTGTGTTGGGCAGCAGGAGGTTCGTCGACTAGTTGCTAGTTGCCCCCATCCGCTCCCTTCCCTTTCGCTAGATACACTACCCTGCGCCCCAAAACATGTTTCATGGCTTTTTCCTTCTCTGTCTCACACCCTCTCTGTGGCGTGGCGTGTGTGCGGGAATGCATGAATTACGTGTTTTGTTCGCGAGTTGGCTCCTGCTGCTGCTGCAACTCTTGCAGCCAAGCAAGCAGTCCGATCGAGAGCACCATTTGGAAAGAGATAAAAGTAAAGTACAATTTATCGAGCGTCCACGAGCGATCGTGCAGCAAGAAAAAAAAATGCTTTATCGTTAGAAAATGGAAGCGAGTTTGTTTAACGATTTTTAAAGCCGGACGAAAATTAGTAAAAAAAAAAAACAAATACAACTAGCCTTATCCCATGGAAACCGAGCAGTTTTGTTTTAACAAATAACTGACATGGAATCACAAACATTGAAATAAAAAATAAATTAAAACGAAAATTGCTGCGATTTAAATTGGTCTTTAATTGAAACGTCATTTTCATTAACTTCATTTCCGATTATTTACGTTTCGTGCTCATATCTGGTGATTCACCAGACCACTAATGCGTGCGCAGGTGTGTGTGTGTGCGTGTGTGTCCGTGCGCCGTGAAAAGTCACTCGCAAATGCCGGAGATTAAAACCGATAATGGGCAATAAAAACCGCGAAAAATCGGTCATTATGCAGCTGCGAGCTGGTAGGTTGCGCGCAAATAAGAAAAAAGAACGAGAAAAAAACGCACCCGTTTTGCGGCTCTAAATCAGATAAGAAACCGAAACCGTCGATCGCCATTCGAAGCGGGACAGAGATCGTGCACAGGCACAAACCCGGGGCCCGGGACGCAAATGAAAAACGCGAACGAAACCGGTCGAGCGGCGTACGGAAAGGTGGCGTGCGCGCAGAAACTCATTTTATTTGTCATAAGCGTGTGTGTGTGTGTGTGCAGCACACAATTTCCGCACATGCATTTGAGCGTCGTGTGGCACGTAAGCGGCCATATTTCGTACCCGTGCGGCCCTGGGCCGATTTCCGCCACCGATCGGTTTGATCGATTTTCAGCTTTGCCTAACCCAAGCGAAAGGCACGCAGTGTGTGCATGCTGGAGGTGGGTGGGGGGTGCTATATGATCACATTTCACGTGGCGAGTTGCTGTCACTTGGGATTTTGTATATAAATAAAATAAAAAAAACTTGTCGAGAAAGTCCAGACGAAAACAAAATTTAAAAAGGTTCGTCGCTTCGTCGACTTCTTTCGTTTTTTTTTACTTCATTTTTTATTATTTTCATATCACCTCCTTGACGTACCGAGTCGGGAATTGTGGGCACACGGGCGTATCCGAGAAACCGAGAAGTGTCAATTTAATATGGCACAAATTTATTTCCACCACACCCTCCGCCATGTCTCTGCATGTCAGTTGGCCAACGGTGAGGGAAGGTAGTGGGGAGAGTGGGGACAAACCCGCCGGGTAAAACAATCCCGGACTGTCAGCTGGCCCTGCTTGACATCGGTGTCGCGCGACGGCGGTTCTTCTCTCCCTCCTATCCAATCCTCCCATCGACCCGAATTGAATTGAATCATTCCTTTCTCCTGGCGCGAAGCCGCTGCAGCGAAGGAAATCTCCTTCCCACGAGCCGATGGCCGGGTGTTGGGAGGAACGTCGCGGGTGTAGGCGAGACATGCCCGACATGTCGACGGGATGGCTAGCACAAATTCACTTTCGTTTTTTCAGGCACTCCTTCCGAGCGCTGGAACACTTCCCGAAGAGAGCGGTTCGTTGGGAGGGAAAGGGAAGAAAGCATAACATGAAGAGCCATCCGAAACCGCGTGTCCAAGGGGAGGATGTTTTCTTGTTGTTGGTGCTTTTTTTTTCGGGGGCGGACGTGCGTCACGATCACGACCGACGCGAGAAAGTGTGAGCGGTTTGTTTGTGCGCGGAAGCGCAAAATGTCAGAGGTAAAGTGAAGGAAACACGGATTTGGTCCTTCGAGCCGGATTTTTGTACGGAAATTTCATGTCAAAAACTGTTTTTAGTCAAATTTATGTAGAAAATATTGCTACGAGAAAAATAATCAAATGAGGTATTTTTATACTGTTCTCGCACCGTGTTGTCTTCTGTAAATACAATTATTCCATGTTTGGTCCTTCGTGCCGTCCCTCCTGCCCCGGGGTGGGAGGAGGTCGAACGTCGTCGTCCGGTCAGCTCGGCGCTCGACTTTCGAAAGTCGACCCGGCCGGTGAGTGGTGAAAATTTGCATCCAGATCACGATCGACCCGCTGCCTCCCGGGCCCCGGTCATCAATCAAGCGCCCGGTTGCATTGGAGGAGATGCGCACTTTCGAAAACTGGCGCGAACAGCGCGCTTGAAATCACAACACGCTCGGGACGAACGCTGAAATTGATCGACGACCCTAGAACCAGCCGCACGCCGAGGGAGGCAGGGAGGGCAAAAATTAATTCGTCACTCGTCTTCAACCTCCGCAAATTATCTCATCACGAGTTCGAGTTCGGTCCATCTCGTTCCACCACTCTTTTCTGGAGCTTTTTTGGGGTGTAAATATTTTGTATCTTTTCTAGAAGGGCCCATTTCTCGAACACCGACCCGAGCGCATTCGAACCAAGGAAGAGAAAGTGAATTTTCTGCTTGTGAGGTTGGTTGGAGGGATGGCGAGGAGAGAGGCAGTTCGTGTCCTGCCGCTGGATTTCCCACACAACGAAAATGGTCCGATTTTTCTCACCGTGCGCAGTTCAGGGGCTTCCCTCAGCAGGCGCTCGGCTCCCACGCATCGCGGTTGACATCGATCGTCTGACCCGGCGATCTTCCGGCTTCGGCGACAGCTGCGACAGAGAAGATCGCTCTCGGAGTAACATAATAGGGTTTCGGTTTCGGTTTTCGGTGCGAGAAGAAAGAAATAAAAACAACAAAAAACCGGTGTTACGAAACTCGCGACCACTTGCGTGTGTATGGGTGAGGGGCTGCCAAATTAAGTTCGCAACGGCCGAAACTGGTTCGGGAAGGTCACTCAGGCCCGGGGCTTGCGGCTTTACCCCACATCCAAACCCCATTTCCGTTCCACCGGGTTCGTCGCTTCGTTCGAAGCGCTCAGGTCTTTTTCGCGTTTATTGCGATTTTTCACCACAATTCGATTTTCGGTACCGACGCCGGTGGGGAATGAGCTACAAATCAGCGCCGGTTCTTTACCGTGCGTAACACCCCAACGGGTGCACCGTAACGGGCGATAAATCATACACATGCGCTTGCAGCCTGGGCAGCAAATGTCACTAAGCCGTCGGGCGGGTGAACAGTTTTACGACTCTAAGACTCTCATACACGCGCACACACGCCTAAACATACCGCCCCGCGAGTAGCCGAAGGACACCACACGCGTAATCCGTCTAGGAATGTCGCACCAGGCGCGACTTAAGCCCGCGAAACCGCACGATAGTGACGCCTGGCTACCGCAACTACGGGCGGAATAATTGGCGCGCGGAATTGGATTATCGGTCGCCAAATGGGCCGCCGTATCGATATCGTCAAATGCGACGCAAACGATGCCCCGTTTAATAGCGCGATCTAGATGACGATGTTTGGGATTTTATTACACCCAGCGCCAGCGCGGCTTCGTCGTATCGCTATTTACGGTGCAATGGTTTTTCTTTTTACGACTTGTTGATCGATCCACTTCCAGCTTAATAAAGTTTATCACCACTAAAATTTACCACCGTTCTGGTTATGAACGTTCTCAATCACCTGCTATTGCTTGGATATGTTTATTAGCAATACTTTATTTTACATATTGTTTTTATGGTGAACTTCCAGTTTTAAACTAGTTTGATATTACTTTTCTCATTTGGTATGCTGAACTTTATCTGGAATTCCTTTTGAGTTAATTTATGTTATTCATTTTATGTTTCATTTCCTGAAACTTGTTTTTTATTATAATTGTAACATTATGCTATGGTTTAATTTCTTCATTCTTATTTACAATTCTTTATTTTGCTTTCATATCTTTTTAACTATCTATAGTTTTGTATAATTTATTTACTTACAACATTTAAAATTTAATTAGTTTCATTTATTTTAAACATTTAAAAAACGCTATGTTATTTCCTGCTTCGTTTTTCTTCCTTAATTTAGATCTTCATTAAGCAGTTTTAGTAGTTTTTGATCGCTTCATAAAGCTAATAGCGCCCTAACTCACGCTGATGAGGCAAGCGTTCCTGATAGTTTATTATAATGTTTGCTGCACATATTGCAATCGGGCTCGGGCTCGGGTGTCATTTTATTTGATCGTAAAAAGTTGACACCGCCGAGGAGAGGCAGCGACCTTTGGAAGCAAACGATGCTATTTTATTATAACCGACCCGCCGGTGCAGGTGGGTAATTTTGATGACATTTTACACCGCACATATATATAAATGTAGTGCTGGGACGCGCGTTCGCGATCCGCGAGCCGTTTGTTTCCCGTTTCCCCGTGGTGTTTTAGTCGCTTTTGAATGAGACGTGCAACCGTGGGCTTTTAGTGTAATAATCGTACTAGCCTGTTGCATCGATGATCGATCAATGACGGGCGGTTTATCGATCCTGGGGTGAAGACGGAAAATGGATCCAATGACAAACGAAACTGCGGGGGTTGTGCTGGCCTTTAATTTACTAGCCGCAGGTTCCTGCCGGAGATGCTGGGTGGGCAATTAGATGGACGAACGAAAAGGGGCACTTGATCGGTGCGATAAGGGAAAGAGGAAAGCTCTCAAGTAATAATTTCTTATTTTCTTAAAAGAAAAGCACTAAAGTCACCATCGTTTTTCTGATGCTCTCGTTGCAGGTATGCTTGGGAAAATAGTCCATATAATGCGCCTTCCCACACCAGGTAAGCGATCGATCACCGTGCGTTACGAACCATGAAAAAAAAACCTACTTAAAGTAACCGCCGACCAGTCGTCGCCGCGCGCGGAGATCGAATCGGTTACACCACACGGTTCGCCGGTTTCAAAAACTAGGCCATCGCGTTGACACACGCATCGGCAAGTGCAAGTGCTCCGCCGCTAATCGATTCGGCGACTTCCGGCTCCGCTAGATGCCACGATGAGAGCCAGCTTTCGTTCGACCTGCCCGATACTCGATGGACAGGTTGGGACAGGTTCGGTGTGCGTGAGAATACGCGCGTAAAGCGCGTGGAATTGTGAAAAACCCGGCTCGGTGACATGCTCGGACAGTATTTTTTTTTTGTGTGTTACTACTTGCCTCACGGAGAGCGCGTCAGAGTTTGGTTTTTCCCAGGCGCCGATGAGGAGTAGAATCGCGCTAGATGAAAATCTCTCGCTTGGACAGCTGTCAAAGTAGCTGTCAAAAGTATAAGTTAAGATCTAGACAACAGCCACAACAACGATACTGTTTTTTTTTTTTTTGAGTAAACCATACCACGAAGATATCTCCGAGAAGAGAACAGCTTTGACAGAGGGCCTATGACACAAAGAAGCTCCCGGTACTTCAGACCGAATGTGCTCTAGAAGTGGAAGTGCTGCTCATGCAGTAAACCCAATCGAGACAAAGCCCCATCCAGCCGATCGACAAGCGGCGTCCGTCAAGAGGTTGGTGCATCGTCGCTACCTCAAGTGCTGGATCAACACACAAGCGCGAGAGCAACCCTTCGCATCCGAAAAGCTCCCTCACTTGAGCGGCTCGATTTCGCTTCCGGGCACGGTAAGGGTTGGGGTTGGGGCTGCCAGATCGTGACTAACCTATAGCCCCGGCCCGGTCACGGTTCGTCCAACCGCCACCACGCCCAACCCCCGCGGTTTAGTTGACCTTCCCGCTCACTTGCCCGCCTTTTTGCGCACCAGGTTTTGTTTTTTTTTCTCGAAAGCCGCTCGCTAATCGCTAACCTTTTGCCGAGGCTCTCCGGGCGTGGGCCGTGGCTGCTGGTGCTAACAGCTCCGGGAGTTGGTGTCCTTGGGCGGGTGAGCGAAAGAGGGGACCGAGCATCGAATCTGTTTCGGAGGCATTATGCAGGACAGCAACGATTCAACGGGCATAAATCATCGCGCGCCGCGTGCTTCCGGTTCGGTTGACGATGATAAATCGTTCCCGATCGGCTCGGGATTAGGGACGGAGCGACCTCCCGGTTGTTTTTATTCGAGCTAGTGTGAAACGCGTTTTTCAAAAAACGAAGATCTAGAACGCTTAAATGGAGATTTTGACGAAGGTCGATGCATCGGCGTTCGTGGCGTATGTGGTAGCGTTCCGGCCTTCCACTCATGCCTGTTGCAGGTTCGAATCCCGGTTTTTACCTACTTTGTTTTGAAGTGTTCTCTCTCTCCCTGTTACGTCTCAAATATATCAGACACGTTGACATTAAAAAAAACTGATGACGGATCATTGTGCTTAGTCAAGAACTCTTCGCGTTCTCGTTAGTTCTAGCTTGAAAGAGTGGCTCCCTTGCGCCCGGTTTTGGTGTGAATGTGCTTCACTCTGCACAAACGGCGAATCCGGAAGAGACAGCAGAAAGTGTTGTGCGTGTCCAGAGTGCTTGCAGACAAGAGCCAACTCCATCCATCATCCATCCGTTCTTTTCTCCGCGTGGAAACGACAACCCTCCTCCGCGTGATGATGAAGTGGTTTCTTTGTGGCATTTCCTTTCAACCCCTTTCTTCGGTGATCGACCGTGTGCCGGGGACGACACGATCGGTGGGAAACAACCCGGGGAGAGTGGGTTTTCACACAAGACACCAAGCAGCTAATGGGCTCGAAAGTCTCCTCTACTTCGAGCTGATAAGAACGAGCTACCTTTTTTTTTGCCTTCTTATGTCTATCCTGTTTTGTTTTTATTTTCCTCTTATCTCTTCGTTCTCCGCTTGTGTCTTTTTTTCTATTTAATTTAACTTGTTGGATCGCTTTTTTATGTGTTAGAGCGCACCGTGACGTAAGACGAACTGGTGCCACTTGTGCCGAACGTTTCATTCAAACGCTAAAAGCTCGCAATCGCACTCTAATGTGGTCCGTCGGCGTTTAACAAATGAGCGATTAGGAGAAAGGGCGTTTCGTTTTGGAGGAAAGGGTGCTCTTAAATTGAACCCATGCGGATTTAACGGTAGCGGCTAAGCATGGCTAATCTCTTCCGGCTCCGTTTGAACTCCATAAGAATTAATTAATGTTGAGTGTTTTTTTTTTAGGTTTAACAAAATATGTATTTGATTCTTTTCATTATTATTTTTTTTACCATACCATGTGGTTCTAAATATGATTTCAAGAATAAAAATTCCACGTAGCTTTGATTTCCCCCACAAACGTGGGCTTTTCTGATGACCCCAAAACAGTGAACCGTGCGTTTCGACACCGCACGAAAGCGAGGGAGCCCAAATTTGCGAGTCAAAAACCTCATAAAGTGCTCTTTAGGGCGACCCGCCAGGGTGGCCCCCAGCCCGGGTTGATTGCCCTTTTTCTAATGGGATTGGAAGCATCGGCATTTTCTTCGAGCTTCTTCGATGGGTTTTTTTTTGTTTTTGGGAGGTGAAAATTAAGAAAGAGGGAGAAAAAGAAGCCTCCTCCCCATGCGGAAGGAATACATTAAGCGGGGCGTAAAACCGAGCTGCACTTTCGAACCGTTCGTAAGCGTTCTCGGCGTAGAAGTATCCGGTTGCGGAGCGCCTTCAGCTCGGCAGTTCGGTTGCCAAATCCACCCGAGAAGGGCCCACGGTCGGCGAAAATGGCCACTCACACGCTGCCCACTTCTAGATGCTAATTTCAACCCCGTCCCGCATCCGGTTTGAGAGGTGCGGGAAGAGAATCGATCGGACTGCATCGCGATGATGATGGAGAGAATTTCACGAATTTTTTGAACGATTGAAGTTGTCTTGGAATATTAGTGGGAAGTGTTTTTATTTACGGTGGAATTTTATTTTTTTATTTTAATAAAAAATATAGGCGAATAATAGTTTCTAGTTGTTGGGTGAGATTTGTTTTAACATATCTTTTACTTCATGTGAAACACTAATTGCCAAGGCAAAATGCGATGAAATGTCAAAGGTCTAGCTCTACAAAAATGTTTCCCAAAACATCACAATTACTTTTTTTTCTGCTGCTGCGCTCGGTACGCACAAGGCAAACAAGAAAACCCTCCCGCCGGCGAGCGTAATCAGGCCTCTTCGGTTAGCCAGTGAACGGGTTTGAGAGCAAAGGAAGCCACCAATTTGCCTTTCTTGCTGGAGAAGTTAAGGCAACAGCAACAGAGATAGAGAGAGAGAGAGAGAGAGA
>JXXB01016018.1:0-16171 GCA_000956275.1 Anopheles koliensis
AACTGATCCTTTTTAAACAACAAAAAATTCACCGATCGTATAAATTCGTAAATATTTTAATATTCACTTCCTATTCCTTCTTAAATTTGCCATTCTGTAACACAAATTCATAAGCAAAGGCGAAAATGAACCTTAATCGCTTGCTTTTCCAGACAGAACCAAAACGCTTACCGCTTTACAAAGGCAACGGGCGAACATTAAAAGATGTATAATTTGCCATTAGGCAATAAAGGAAGACAGCGAACGCGACCATTCCAACCGTTGGCAAACGTGCAGGCGAATGCTAATTGAGAAATGCTAATTCACAAAATTTTCTTTCATTTTCGCACCAATCCTCCCCCCTATCCCCCTCTCCGCCAAATCGCTACCGGTGCGAAGAAAACTTTGCGTGAGTAAACAACAACAGCAAAGGCAAAAGGAGAACCCCAATACAATTCAACTTCGGCGCAGAAAACGACCAACGAAAGATGCAGGATGCTGCGCCTGTGTCGGTGCCTTTTGTATTTCTTCTATGTTTTTTTCTACTTATTTCCTGTAAAAGACGCACACCATTTATTCTCTCGTTTGTTTATTGGAGCTTTGGCATAGTGAGTCGATTCTACCCATTAATCGATCCCGCTCGCAATGTCCGGAAATGATTCGCGAAACTTTTTAGACCCATTGAAAGCACAAAAAAGAAATCTTCAGGGAGCCAATTTGCCGTTAAATTGGCATTTGGGCAAAGTTTTCATTTTTTATGTACTATTATTGGACAACTCTAAACGCATCGTGACAGACGAACGTATTCAGCACGAGCAGCCAAAAGAGCTTTTAAAGAAAATTTGTGGAATGTGGTCATGTTTAAAAAATCTGCTTCAACGCAACATCCTTAACACATCGTTTAAATCAACAAATCTGTGTTTGCCCTTCATTTTTTTCAAATTTGAAATCTAAATCCAAACATTCCAATACTCATCTTCACATCTTGTTTGTCATCCCCCTCCGAAAAGGTCAAGAATGAGGGATAAAAAATGGGGAACCACGCTTCCAATCAAGCCCGAAGCAGAATGGTCTCAATCTATACCCATCAGTGAAGGAAATGTGTGTCCACTGCCCTTTGACCCTTTTTCTGTCGAACCTTACCCCATCAGATCAAAGTCTGTCGATTCTTCCTACTTTCGAAAACCGGGGAAAAATGGAAAACTGGTTCAATATTTGGCTTGACACACATTTCCGCCTGGGTAAACCGTACCCGTGCAACCGCAACAAAACCGGACGGGCCACATCACTTGGAGAGGATTTGGCACGCACGCGTGCGCTTCGTCGGTGGTACCACCATCGACCATTTTGGCGATCGCGTCCGCTCGCTTTGTTAGCGTCAAACCGTCATCAACAGGAACGACAGTTAAATCTCAACATGCACACATCCGCCCGCCCACCCCAGTCACCGTTGCTCCCAGGAGGGTTTCACAAGGCACGCGGGAAATTGGCGGGATCGGTGGCGTGGCGTCGTCGTCTTATTCAATTTAAATTCAGCTGCTACAATTTTCCGCCCTATGGGTCTCGGGAGGGGGCGATGTGTCGTGTCCTGTCACCCGTCGTGCCAGCCCGCGTTGCCCAAAAGTTCAGAGCAACCCGAGAAACTTTGAAGTGTAGCTTCACGTCAATATGATCTCTCCGCTAGCTCCATTTCCCTCCCCCAATGGGTGCGGGGGAAATTATGTGATGCGGGCGGTGGCGTTGAAAGCGGGAGCAATTATTAAAGTCAGCAGCTTTCGGACTTTACCGTGCGCCTTTCGCTTGTCAGGACTGTCGGCTCCTGTGCGGGAAGCCATCGTTGCCCTGTGATGGCTTTGTTTCCATACGACTGATGGTGTACTTTGCTGGGATCATGGATACAACGACCAGGGGGTGCGAGCTTCGGTAATGCTCGTCGTTCATCGTCCTAGTTTTGGAACAGTTTCCTCACAATGTCGACGGAGGTGAATATGTACACGGTGAAGCTAATTCAACCCAAAATCTCAAAAGGGAATTATTTTAAGGCTTCGCTTGATCTTGACAAATTTTAAATTTCATTTCTCCGTCGTGCATTGCAGTTGTTGAGAAATATTTCCTTTCCTTCTTTTCTAGCTGTTTGGCAAATTTACATAACATAATAAATAAGGTTGCAGGTATACAATTATCGTACTAGAACAAACACAATATGTTTGAAATTAGTCATGTAACCAAAATTATTGAGTAAAATACATGAAAGAAAATTAAATTAAACTTGATTCTTAATCAAATTCACAATAAATTATTTTTCTCACGCTAGAATGACTTAAATAAAATAATACAAAATAAGATATTACTGAGTTTTGGGATTAAGCTCGAAAAAATCATACATCAGATAAATAAAAAGCGGTTTTTACATAATAATATGTCTCTTTAGAAATGACAAGATTAAGGAAAAGACACATTATTAGTCATATTTTATTTATTTGTTTGAAAATTTCCTGCCCGTTTCGATAAACATTCAATATTGTTAAAAAACCTGCAGCTTGTAATTTAAAAATAAGCTAACAAAATCGTAATTGAAAAACGTAAAACGTAAAAGCGTAAAGATAATTTATCTTAAAAATCTTACAATAAATCCAATCCGAATCCAAATGCTGCCAATAAATTAATGTACTTCTTACTCTGGATACAAATCCGTTCATTGTTGTAAAATTGAGTAACAAAAATGTATCAATTAAAAAAAGGCATCAGTTGGAATGATATTTATATTTAGACTTACAATGCACTTATGTTATATTCATTTTATTTTGTGCAGCATAGTTTTTCATTATTTTATTTCAACTATATGACGCATTGTCAATTTTCATGTTCACTAATAAACTCTTTCGGTCTAAAGTCATTTCCTTCCTGTTGATTGGGAACCCATAATCCGTGCCTGCTCGGTTGTAAAGAATGTTTGGAAAATTGTTAAATCAATTTTACGCATGGTTTAATTGCATATTTATGTATTTATCCGGTTATTAAAATCCAACAACATAACTTGGAATAATTTTTCTTAGAGTGAATTGAAAAAAAAGCAAAGAAAAGCAAAAGCAAAATTGGTTAAAGCTTTAAAAACATTTAACCATAGATGGGTACATACAATTAGAAAGATGCTATGTGATTCAAGTACGGTTTATGCAAAAATACTCTAAATGATCGAGTATATTGACAACTGTAATCCACAAGGCTTAAGCTGTGGATTTTCTATCTCCTCCTACCTTTATACCAAGTGTCTCGTTTTAATTGAACTGTAAGGCCTTCACTCCAGGAGACTCTTCTGACGACACCTGTGCGATGAATATGACGTACTGCAAAGATCGTTCCTTACCAAAGGTACCAGCTCATGTAACTCAGCCATCTTTTATTGATCTCTTTGCATCTCTGCATTAGCATTGTCGGACGGTATGAGAATAAACAACAAAAAACCGTAAACAACAAAAAAAGCTCCAACAGCGCACACGTCTTCTTATCAAGAATATTTTCCCCTGAGAATAGGCATAAAAGCAATATTTGATATGTTTCTAACATGTAGGCAGCGTAATCAAGAAATAGAAAAAATTTCTCGTATACAAACACATCAAACTTAAGCCTTAAAAGGCTCCCTTCAATTACCCTGCCGTCACAACTTCCGGCACACCTTTCGTTCCAGGATAAATTTATTTTCTTCATGTGTGGTGAAGCTTTTCAGTGTGTGGGTGTACACAGTGTTTATCCAAATGCGCGTAGGTTTCCATGTGCTTCCGAAGTGTTGACCCGAATAACGATGAATCCTTACGTCGAAAGCACCTCATTCACCCTTGCGTCTATAACATTGATGGAAAGGAAAACCGGTTAACAGCATCCGCGAACGAGGATCACGTCCGAGAAGCGTAAAGGCTACCTATCGAACCGCAACCGCAGCAAACTAAACGCAGCCACCCAAAAAGGAGAAAAAAGCGTATCAAAAACCACCATCTCGCACTGCCCTTCGGATGGCCCACAGACCAATCGGCGAAACAAAGGGACAGCAAAACTAAATAAAAGAAGTGCTGAGTTAATGAATGACTCTTTTCTTCACCGTTTCGCATCGTTTCGGATATCGAGGCAAGCGACCAAACCCTCCCAAAGGACTCACTAACTCACTTTTTCCGAAAGGTTGCAGGAAAAGGGCAACTTCCGGCAAAGGCTGCCACCGGTCGTCTGCGATCGTCTGCGAGCGAATCAAAGCGATGAGGTGAAGTCGGGAGCGAGTAGCCCACCCGTTTCTGTTTCGAGGAAACCGAAGCCAGAATCGAAATACTTTTCCCAAACAAAGCATCGCACCGCTATCACCAATCAAACTCCAAGGTGTGTGTGTGTGTATGTATCGAGAACTCAGACCACGAGATGGCGCCAACAAGGTGAACGAGCAAAAGTAATAATGCGTAAATTTTATGTGCCACCCGAGCCCAGGGAAGCCTTTTGATTAAAAGTTCGCTTCAATCCCACCACTAGCACGCTCGTTCGAAGTTCTTGCTAACGAGGGCTAGGCGGTAAAGGGTGACGTGGACGAACGATCAATCGCACGAAAAAGGTTTCCAACCGTTGGAGACAAGAGGTACAAACCTTGGGTAGTGCGATGGAATGTAAATTTACGCCCTTCCGACGACATTCCGATAAGCATACCACCGGAATGGGTAGTTGATATTGCGAGTCAATGAAAAAGTTCACTAAACGCACCGAAACTGTTGCCGAATAGAATAACCAAACTTGTGATGGTTTGATTCGACCAGATAGAGGATGGGAATGTTGAGGTGTAATATAATTTACGACAACCGCCTAACGGCGTGAATAAGAACCCAAAATGATGTAGAGAGTCCCATTGTAGGAGGTTAAACAACGTTTAGCTATTTTACGAAACAGAAATTCTTTTGTTTTTGTTATTTTGTTGGTTATTTTACTGCTATCTAACTGCTATACAATTCTGTTTATTAAACAAAGGATTGTAGTCGACGCATTTGAACACATACACTGTAGAAAAATATGTAATTTGTACTCATGTTTCATCATGTTTTCATCAAGAAGAATAAAAAAATAAAAAGACTTGTATTTACCAGACTTTTTTTAAATATTTATATCTCTATTTTCTTAATACTTGGAGTAGACTTCAAGTCCATTGGATAGAAAAGCTTAGAAAAAATCTGAAAAAATGTGATTGTGATTGTTTTGATTTTAATGGAACTACATAACAAAAAAAAAACTTTACAGAACTTTTTCTAGGAAACCAACATTAAATATTTATAATTACCAGTTCTGTACCGGTTTGAGCACAGTTTGCTGAACGCATACATTTAAAGAGTTTTTCCAAATTTCTGAGGAACATTTTTGTATAATTGCATGTTACATTTGAATACAAAATGGGTCATTTATGCACACATGATCTATACGTAAAACCGAAATAACTGCACACGCGTTTGCTCTCCTATGCGCCCTTTTTTGAACATTAAAATCCCACACCGAGCTGTAACTTCTTCTACCTCTGTTTAATGTTGAGTTAGGGTTTTTTTTTGCAAATTTGACTTTTCCAGCATCAACTCATGGAGGAATAAAAAATGTCCAAATGTGTTCTACAGGATCCTTTCAAGCTTTTCCTGGTGTTCCACCGTGAGCTTTTGTTACGCTTTTCAGTACTATTTTTATTTCATTAGCATCCGTCAAGGCGGATCGCATACTTTTGCTCGTGGTAACGAGCTTTTTCGTGCCCATTCGTTCACTAGAACATTTTCACGGTATTCGGAGCAGGTTTATTGCTTACACTAACGAAAAACTTCATCGCAGGTATGGAATCAGTTAACATGGATAAAAAAACGAACGTAGTTACACTCATTCGTACAATAGAGAAATATAATTTACACATCCTCCTTCTCATCTCATTCGCGTAGCATTCCAAAACAGCAACTCTCCGTCGCAGAATTTTTCTATTAAGAAACGAAGTCGGAAAAATTCTACCAAAACGCGCCTGTACACGAAGCAAACAACGACAAAAAGTACAATACACATCTACGTTGCCATTTCAAATGCGAGTTTTCTTCAACAAAAGGTAACCCGAACAAGATGTGCGACTGATTGAGATGAGCTTCAGTCGCTCCAACGAAAGGTTTGTTTGCTTTTCCATTTTTTAACCCGGTGCTGACAGTCAGAGAAAAGATATTTGCTGATGAAAAGTTTGAGCTGATTTTTTGTTGGGCTTCTTCACACCGTACTCTACCTTCAGTTTCTAATTATTCAAATTATATTTCACCATCCACCTCCATCCGGAAAGGATTCATTTCACACTCTGCCACCGTCAGAGAAAGAAATTAAGAAAGTAACCGAATTTCTTCTAACATTCAACATTGCACGATCCTCCATTGTTGCAAGATAGGCGTGTATTTAAATATATTCCTAAAGAATTTTAGCTACACTCCCTCCTGTAAGTCTTGTTCTCAGTACAAAACATTTCGCACGGAATAACATGGCACACGGTATTGTCTACAGGCTCCAACCGTCTCCGTCTTCATCCTGCATCGAGCCGATCCGGATGTGTAAGAAACGATTAGTATGTGTACAAGCAAAATTGCAAATTGAATGATTTATGCTCGCCTAGCCAATGATTGGTGCTGGTGGAAGGTTGGTGGCAATGAAGGAGATGCGGAAGCGATTGCCAACCGATACAACAACAGTAGCAACCATCGGCAGCGGCAGCAACCATGAATATTAATTTCGTGCTGACGTTTTGACGTTCTGCAACCATTTCAGTGAATTCGGAGCGAAAACCGAAACCGTGCAACCATGCTGCACACGTCAGCGGATTCGGGTTGTGGGAAAAAGAAAAAGAAACTTTGTCCGGCACATCTCGGGGTTTTTACGAGGTTGCCCGGTGGATCGATATTTTATGCAAAATCGATTGAATTCAATTTATGTGCCAGGCGAGTGGGGATGGCGGCCAGAGGACGGATGGAGCCAAAATTGAAAACTAAGCGAGGACTGGTTGCAGAAGTTATTGCCAGCAACAAACAAACTGGAGTGGATGGTAAAAAAACATAAACAGAAAACAATACCGAATACAACGGGTACTCCGAATTTTAATCTAGGTTTCTATGGGTTATGTAGATCACAATGGATGGGAATTATTCAATTTTGGACAAATATTTAAATTTCAGTGACAATTCAATTCACTGTGGGATGGTTTAGTCACAAAACGCTTTCTAAACGCGCGAATCTAACAAAAAATCGATGAAAATCTGTGATTGAACGCATTGCCCGTCAGGATTGCCTACTGAAATCCCAAGCCTTAGTTAATAACTCATCACACATCCAGCAAGCGAGCATCCCACAGCGCAGTGCCTATCGGTATCGTTTTAAACAACCCGCAAAATACACCTAACCCCACCATGCGGCACAAAACAACTCAAACACTCTTACCGTAGCCACAAAAACCACTAAATCTTCATTTCGCTCCATCATAACAGCGTGTAGCGGGGGTTGCTTACAAAAGAGTGCGAGAGCTCCGGATGTGGCTGGAGCCATCACGGCAAAGGTGGAATATTGATCGATATTCATATTCCCCAAACAATCACTCAACCATCGCCCAGGAAAAGCTCGTAGCCCGAACTCAGCGTTCCACGGAAATCGGAATATTAAATTTCACCTAACCGCCACGAACCGCCGAGGTTCTAACCCGAGCCGTCCGGGTACGAGGCGGGTGTTGTGATGGTTGTTTGGAGATGTTTTAATATTCCCCAGAAACGGTCGCTCTCGGGAGGGATTACTTACCGTGTGGGCGAGAGGAGGCCAATTCGTGGCACTGTGTCTTGGGCTTTAGTTCAAACGTGTCAGCATGCTCCAGTGCCAGGAACTATCTTCTCGCAACCCCTTCAAACCCAGTGTCGGAGGGTGAGGAAAATTGTTCATTTTTCAACACCATTACACTGGAGCAGATACCGGCACATGAATGTTTCAGTAGCAATCTCACACTTCCGTGGTTTTTTGTCTGCAGCTACTGCGCTTACAGCGGTACCCAACCATTCGTCCGGATGACTTCCACGGTAGGTCAAAGCTTCTTGGACAATCGTTACAAACCTGTTGAAATAGCTCAGTTCGGTTCTCGGTTCGCGAGAGTGGGCCATAAAACGCTCGACCCGGAGATTGAATAATCGACTGGATTTGGGAAAATTTATTCCACCCGTCGCTCGGGACCGGGATGACACGAACCCTTGTGCGCGTGTCCCCTAGGTCACTTTCTACGTGACCGCGCGGGACGAGCCAGGACCTTTCAGGCGACGGTCGAGGTAAAGTCGACGAGATTGAAGCCTCACGCTGCATTAAGTAGTCCATTTGTCATCCGTCATCGGGCGACGATCTACAATCCAGCGAGCGAGGTGGTTCCACCTGTAGTTGTTGAAGCTGGGGTTGATGGTGGTGTACGCATTGTGTTTTACGTTGCCTGATGATGGATCAGGTATTTTATGTCCACCGAGTGCAATATGTCTTTCGGTGGAGTGCTTTTTTAAGGACACTTTCGAGCACATTAAGAAGCGGTACGACGAGGTACGAACGGTTGTTTACCTGTCGGCGAACAGGACCGAAATGTGAGCTTAGTGCAAAGAACGAAACGCATTTGTTTGCGAAGGAACCTATCGTCTGTAAAACACAGCAGTACTGAACGCTATTTGAGCTTCTTCGATTCCTTACTAAGATATATTCATCTTTGTAAGGAATCTTATAATCTCAAATAGGTTCCTGTACTCCTGGTTCCTTTCTAAAACTGTTGAGAAATATACAAATATATTATTTTGACCATCTACATATCCTGTAACTTATTGAAGAACATGATCAAATTCACAAAATATAAGATAAGATAAGATGAACAATAATACTTTTAATAAAAAACCAATCTAGAATACATGAAAATAATACGAGTCAGGAATACATAATGTTTCGATTATGTTATGCTTAATATGTAGCTTGTTAACTCTCGATCAGGCGGTCAGGAAAATCAGGAATCGGGGGTACGCGTGATTATAATTATAAAAATCAAATAATAAACCACATTTATGAGTGATTCAGTTATTTCCTAATGGATGATCTCAATTCCTTAAAATTATTCAAATCTTCGCAAATAAATCGTATGAAAAGATAGAGCACCATAACATAAAAAAGAAGAATGTGTGAAAAAAAACTAATTAATTTCTTTACTTGTCTTCTTTATTCTTCTTTTTTGTCTTTTCTATGCATTACTCCTTAAAATAAACCACTCACTTCTATGCAGTCCATTTCCAAAATTAGTTAAACTAGGCGCCAACTACCCTGTTCTTATAGCATAGCTCATTATCGCGCCAGGGACAAAATGGAAGTGACACAGCTTCACTTCAAACTTGAACCTGGAACCAAACAGCCCATTCTCCAACCAAGAGAGGGAATGTGCAACACCACCACCAACAACGAGGCCATCTTTTGTGCGAGTAATTTAAATGCACGGGACAAAAATTCAATGTAACTTCTTTAAAGTGGTTGGATTAAAATGTTACGATCCATATCACTGTGAGTGTATGTTTATGTAAGTGTTTCTTCACCTTCTTAATTCTCCACAGAGTGTTGCGACTAAGTTCATACGCTCTTAACGGAGCTACGCCCGTAGACTGCGAGAGTGACCCTAGCTCAGTAATTGCGTACGGTGCAGATCTGGCAGCAGGGAAAGTTTTTCATTTTCTACTGTGTTAATTAATTTAATTACATTTTCAAACAGAAGCAACGAGTAGCATCAGCGTCATAGGGATCGGAGTCTCCCTGGACCCACAGCGCGCATTCGCGTTTTGCGTACCACACGTTCAGCGAGTTCACCGTGGCGACACGAACTGACGTAAAATCGAGCAAATGGTCCCGCAGAGGTTAATTTCTTTTGGCGCGCTGAAGACTTCCCCAAATCGTGCGATGAGAATATGCCGACACACACTCACACATTTCTGTTCTGTTCCGCTGCGCCAGGACGAGGTAGCGTTCGGGGGTTTCCAAACAGAAAGGGGCGTAAACCAGGGGTTGAGCACACTATACGCTCTAGAGAGATGACACTCCTTCAAGCACAGCCCGTTGAGTGCGTTTGTAAATGTGTTTTTAGGTTGCTTTGCCTGAAGGCTAGTCGAAACAAATTCTGGCTGCTAGTTCGCTCACAGAATGCGGTGAAATATCACGGCAAAGCTCGTGTCAAAATGAAGCTAGAATAAATTTATCCCCATTCAACGACACTAGCCGAACCGTGGTCACGCAGAAACCGGACACGGTTATGACAGTGATCCCTCAAGAAATGGGACCAGAACGAAGATTGAACGATTTTTATTTTAAAACAACTTTCGCTCCGTTCCACCACACAAGCCAATCCTTTGTCTGTGCAGCTCGCCCCAAATACTCTTGGCGTGACAAGGACATCCCAGAGGAGTTCAGGAGCCCGGGAGTGAAAGGACATGATGACTGGGATCTATTTTTAGCGCAACCAAGCGAAGCACGTCGACGACGGCAACGATGATGTAATCGTCGCAAACGGTAACAATTTCTTTCCCTGCGGGCCTTCACGTTTTAGCTGTCGCACACGGTACGCACCCACCTTCCCTCAAAAGCGAGCCACCCTGGCCTTTGGAACATGCGCTACCCTTCTCATCAAAGCCGGCGACATTTTCCATTTTCCGCAGGGTAAATAGAAAACGGATACTCAGCCGGCCAACACTACCGCCTCTTCCACTCTCTGAAATTCCCGTTGTCACGGGTGTTGAAAACATTCCCGTTTTCATTTCATCCCGGAATGGCCCCGAACGGGCTAGGTTGGAAAAATTAAACGGGTAACTGACACCGGGCGCGTAAAAGCGAACGAGCGAGCGAGCGACGACAACGCTGCTGCGCCAGAAATGAAATGCTTTTTTCGGTTATGCCTTACGCCGAGGGAGGGAGCGCAGTACAAATAACCCCCTGTGTGCTGCGACTGTATTCGTGCCCTCCTCCATCCCTCCCTCCCGCTCGTGAACCCGGGGTTGTGTTTGGGCCAGTAAATCTTGCCCAACCCTTGTTGGTGCTTCCACTGGTTACTAGGTGAGACTCCACCGTAACTACTGCAACCGTGGCTACTCCTTCCTAAAGTGTGTAATTATGCAAATTTAATGAATTTTACGCCCACGCGCTATCACGATTCGCGATTCGTGTCGAAGATATCCGTATCGGACCGGCGGCGACGCGGAGACGCGAGACCAACGCAAGAACGGATGAAGCATGACGATAACGACAACGACGAGGACAGTAACGATTCCACCACTCTCCGGACTGTGCTTTGTGTAATGGGATACATTTTGAACTGACCTAAGGATCAGACCTGCGATACGCTGGACGGAGACCGAAAGCTTCGTCCTTTTCTTCCACTTTTGCAGATACGACCGGTGCGACCAGTGCGCGGGTATCAAATTCAAAAGTCACTTTCAATACGCTTCTCGGTGGCGAAGAAGTTATTTAAAATCCCATTCACCTAGTCCCCGGCTCCACTCCGTTCTTCGCTGCTCATCTCAAAACTGCACAGCAAAACTATTGGTACAAATTGGAACATCGTGGAAGACAACCGAGCTAATGGTTTTGAAGGATGCCGGGGCGAAGGCTCCTTGTTAGCATATAACAGAAAAACTTTTTTGTGTGATACATTTAGTTAGTAGAATAGTGTGTTTCAACATTCTTCGCAAACAAATTTTTAAGTATATTTTTGTTATAATATATTAGTCATAATGCATCATAACAACATTCTGTTCAGGATGCTTGGTTATGAAATTGCTTATAAAATATTGCCGCGAGAGAATTATTTAATAAAAGCGTGAAAATGATTATTTAAATTAAAATATTGAATAAAATAATTATGTCATAATGGTTAGGAAAACTTTTTGAAATAATTCAGAAATAATTTAAACAAGTAAAAAAGCAGTTTTTTTTTTATCAAACAATCATAGTTTTGCAATAAAGAAAAGCATAATTCTTAGTTAATTTGTCCTATTGTCATGTCATCAGCTACATTTGGCTTGCGATTCTTTTTTATAAATAAAACACTCAAAAACACCAGAAATGTTAAATTTACCTACCACGAAAACGACAATGGTGTATTGCCCCGACATCTCGTACAACGAATAGCGCGTGATGCCGTCAACCAAATTTAACGGTGTGCTCGCGTTAAAATCAACCAGACTTGTTTCCTTTGCTTCCTAGAGCCCGTAACAGTCGGCGATAGTTGCAAATGAGCATCTTAAATGGGTGTAATTATATTAAAGAACTGTTTTCCTGCCTTCCGCTTAACGATTGCCGACAGCAGAAAGAGTAATCAAGCACCGTAAACGATAAACCTCATTTCATAAGCTCTTCTTCCATTTCGGGGAAACGGGCTTATGAATATTTGGCGAACAATAATTATAGCAAAGTGTTCTTACTGCATTTCAATCGCTAGGCTTTTGTAATTTTAGTGCAGATAGCAAGCATAACCCATGACGAAGTGCGCAGATGATTGTTTTTTTTTTAATGAATTTTAATTCCCTAAAACAAAGCGTAATAGAAGCGTGTGCAAGTCGACGTTGCATTATCCAGCAATAGAAGTGAAGTAGTAGTAACGTAAGTGGGCTTGAGCGAACACAAAGCACTATCATGAGTTCTCCGCAAGCGGTCGATAAAAGGTAATGAACTGTTCAACTGACAGATACTAACTGATCTCTAATTAAGTTAATTGCCTCGTATGTCGGTACGCTTGGCCCAACCCACCACCAACCAGGTTCAATCAAACAAAAAACCCCCATCCGGACACCATCAACACCAACCAGCAGTCAATAAGACGCCGGGAGACCATATTGGTCAGTTGTTTCTGGTCGTTTGACGCAAACAACGGCCCTATCGCCCCGGTACGACATCCCAGTGCGGTTGTAATCTAGTGGCTGTACCGCAGCCCCAGGACTAGTCGCACGGAGCCATTATCGTAGGGGGAGCTGAAGTGGGGTATGGGATAGGAAAATTGACACCTTCGCATAGCAATGTGCACGGTTCATAAAATAAAATAGCTCAAGCAAGGTGTCCACCACGCCACGCGAGAAAACAGCGTGAGTGAGTGGAGTAAGCCGAAAAAATACACCACAACACAGACACTGGCAGGCGGAGACAGGCCATAACCACCGACAACCGACTGTCAACACGCCATTTTCCCCGGGAGAACCAACGCACACGAACGGACACGGGGAAAAACAGGTTAAATGAATTTAATAAATTAATTGCAACTAATTCCAGCCAAACGATGCAACTTTGCGTCATTTTCGCTCAACGATAATGGCACCGTTCCGACGGTGTAAGCTTCCGCTCTTCGTAACCATATTTCCGGAGTTGTTTCTCTCGGTTTTTTTTTTATTTTTTGTTTGCGTACTCCTGTTGATTTTGATTACCTCGGGTCGAGTACTCGGGGCACCTGGCCAATGAACTTGATTCGATTTTTTGTTATTATCACCTCAGCAAATAGCGTTAATACACGTTTCCTCCGGTGGAAAAGAGTGACCCAAATCGGGAAAGCTTTTCGAAAGCGTTTTTAAATGCAATTTACATTTAAATTGCGATCGTTTAAGGATGTGAAAATTTGGCTTAAACGATTCCGTCTGATGAAGAGAATATCTTTTCATTTTTGTGATGTTTTTTTTGTCACTGGTTAGCATAATAAACGGAGAACTGATATTCGATACAAATGATAGGAAAACTCAATAGAGATACTAAAAGAAGGCAAGACTTGAGTTCTACAAACATTTTCCATCTGCATTGTACTCCAGATAACCTACACACTGTGTTTAGTTCAGAAAACATTCGAGATCCTGTTAGAGTCCACTTTTTCTGCTCTTCAATCGTTAGCAACGATAATAACAAAATCAGCATCGATAGCTGCATAAAAAAAACCTCCAAACGCAAAAACCAATTGTCCTTAACGACCATCGAGCCTAATTGAGCTCGTCTAAGGCCCAAGCGTCAGCGGCTCCGGCATCAGCGGCCCATCGATGGTAATCGGAAACATAAGAAAAACTCGCCCATAAAAATCCCATGTTCTTGAACCCATCCTACTCTCCAGGCCGTACAGCCTGGTATCAATATCGCACGAACGGGCTGCTGCAGGAAACTTCTGCAACTATGAAAATTTCCAGAACATCGCCAAGGATAGCGGGAACCGAAGCCCGTTTTATCCGAAAATTCGAGCGTACTGTGGGCTTCGGTTGGTGTGCTAACCGATCGGGATGATGATGATGTTGGTGCTGACGATAATGACTCTGGTGAATTGATGACGTCTGGCGTTAGCTCTGGTGCTGGTAGGTCTGGCGATGCTTCGTGGTAATGACGGTGGACCATGATGCAACAGCGCAACCCAGAAATTGGCATCAATTTAGGAAAATGGCTAACAACCACACCATTTGATTGACATTTAACTTTTTACGGCCGCACAAGTCGCGCCCATCGGACGTTCCCAAGAACATGGATCCGTGTCGGGTTTTATTGGGAGCCTGTGACTGGGATGGGTTCACCATTGCCACTGCCATCGTCATTGCAGCTGCCCAAATCGCTTTCGATCCGTGTGCCGTTTGTTTTTTTTCGGGAGGGTTTCCCTGGACGCCCGGCTTTGTCTTATGTGATAGTTTTTCGGCACACGCTTATAGCATGGAGGGCAGCGCCAACATGTGAAAAATTATGATCCCGTTAAGCCTACCCGGTTTGTTTCGGGAACGATTGGCCGTCGTGACCACCGGCGGCCAGTGCGGAAACTGAAGAATGATGCTGATGAAGCGTACATGATGTTTGTGGGGATCGTGCGAGATCTCCGGAAAGGATCTGCTATGTCTACGAAGAAGGCAATGACGATAAAAGGCTGGGAGACGAGTTGGAAGAAACAACAACCAACACACAGGCAGAAGCGCTAGGTGGTAGCAGGGAAGCAGGAGCGGGACTTACCTGGAATGTAGCGAGGTCCATTGGTGTGCCCGAGGGATAAGCTGCCGTACGATACGTGGCCGGATACGGCTCCGACGGAAACCACTGCTATTTCGTCGAGCTCGTGTCCGGGCGACGTGCTGTTGGCGGAAACGAGCCGGGTCGAGGAGGTGCCCGCGGTGCCGTGAGATTCTTTACGACCTCTTAACGATAGCACCAGCCTTTTGGCTGTTGACATGGTGGCGCTAACTGGAACGGAAGAGAAAGACACGGCGGTTAGGTAACCATCGCTGTGAGACGTGCCGCCTAATACCGGGTCGGTCCCGGACGTAAAGAAGACACGCGTCGCACATTTCTGGAATGACCGGTGCGAGCGATGCATGCGGCGAGGAGCGAAAGTCAGTGCGTCAGTCAACAGCGGCTTAGCTAGTCAAAATTCCACCCCGGATTGCGGATTTGCTACTATCTTGGTCAATGTTTTCAGAATGCACAGACATACCGGACCGGAGAGCCGGTGACCAACGTCGACGGCGACGGCCACGTCCTCTTTTGGCATGCTTCCCAACGGGCAAGCTAAGTGCAACAATTTTCCTACAAGGTGAGATACCAGCGGAAAGATTTAGTAAATTATCGGTTGTTAGCAACATGCGAGCATTGGAGCATTGGAGATTGGGCCCGGAAATCGTCAGGTATCTGTTGCGCTCCGGCGTCATAGCCAGCTTGCCGAAGCTCTTGGCCCATCCAAGAGCATCAAGCCACAGATTTAACCCCAGAATCGTTGGGCTTGCTATCTAAACCACGGGAACTAGTTCTCCTTTCCCCACTGTTATTCTGGTTAGCTCGCACACGATAGTTTATCGGTGTAGCTATGCGAAAAGCGATTGCCAAAAGCCTCCTAGCGATTGCCATCCGCTGGCAACATGCCTGCCAAAATCTCATCCCTCGTATTGGGCATTTAGCTTATGCTCGCCACGACCAGTACCCGTCATCATTGGCAGATGTTGAATGTTTTTGAAAACCAACGGATGCTAAGCGAGTGTGAGAGAAAGAGAGAGAAAGTAAATCGACACCTAACCAAAACATGCCACAATGAGTTTTCCGCTATCATGCTTATGAGGGTATGTTCGCCAGCTCGTGCACGACCGCCATCACAACCGGTCGGAACAATGAGCATAAATTTTGCAATGAACATTTACCA
>JXXB01016034.1:0-14323 GCA_000956275.1 Anopheles koliensis
TGGTGTAGCTGGTACTTGTGGCGATTTCTATTCTATGCTCTGCGAAAGAGAGGAAACAGAAAAAGGATAACATATAATATGATTGCAAGATGTATACGCACGCTCAAAAACAGAAAACCAGCTATCGAAATGTGCGGTAGGCAGATATCTTTGCGGTGTAAATTTGAATGCCAAAGAAAGAGATTGTTTTTTTACAATATTTGTGTCTTTTGTTGCGAGTCGCATGCATGTGGTTGACGGCTGTTAGTCAGTGGAAAAGAAAAAAAAAAACTAACGAACCAAATCATCGGACAGCGAAACGGGCGGAGAAAGTATTCTTTTGCTGGTTATGAAAACTGCGCAGACAATGCACCATTTGATATTATTTTTGCATTATGTCACTTGCACCGTGCTCTGCCGTCAAAATATTCTTTTGAAATTTATTTAGACTCGCATTTTCATGCAAAACGTTTGCTTACAAATGTGCTATCAAAAGTGAGCAAGAGTAGGTGTACCAGATTTCGGTTACCAGTTATTTGTTTCAAATGAAACGCACGAATATTTTGGAGCATGTGTAATTTATAGCCAAACACCATGTTTCGTAACATTTACATACATGTTTTACAAAATATATGAGTATCGCTAAAACGCTGTCGCTCGTTGACTGATTAGTACGTTTTATCATTTTTGCAATGATTTTTAAATGTTGTTGCTACTATTAATTTTTTTACAGTCAAAATGCATTCTAAATCTTATACATCCCATACTAACTGTACCGTTGTTTTGCTACCGTTTGAAAACTGTTGCATTTGAAGTTGATAAGCTTGCATAATAATAGATGATTTTGTGAAATTGATGGCCACATGGATCAACATAAACAGTATCAATTGTCACTGAGATGTAATGTGATAATTTTGGTGAGAGTTAAAATGGATATGGAATTTTAAAAAAACTGAGCTAGAACTGATTTGATCGGGCTCAACCACTCACACTTACACAGTGTTTGTAGTGCGATACACAATTCTACCGATGTGATACACAATTCTACCATGTCTGCAACGGTAGAATAACATTTTTTTATTGGTAGTACTGTTACTGCACAGATGATAAAAGTCTCAAGTGTTGTTGCATGCGGGTTAAAAGTATGTTGATTGATTTCCGCTCAGTACAGTGAGAGGAAGAGTATGGCAAGATTATTCGTTCTTTGTAAAGTTTCGAACGAAGGATGTCATTACGTAAAGGATCATGGTGATAGTGTATCAAATTCATGTTTGTATTTTCAGTAAAAGTGCACTACTGTGTATCGGTGATCTTCTTTGTAGTAGCATGCCGGTAAGTCATTTTTGACAAATGCATTAAACTTTGCAAACATGACCCATTACTTCATATGGCTGGATTATATTTTCGTATGTTTGTAGGAAAATGTTGTTATTAAATACAAAATCAAGTTATATCTTTCATATAAATGTACCATTTTTCTAATCATAAAAGGATACATTTATGCCGTATACATTAAATTGGAATCCACCACGTTTAAGTGACTGTATTTTTTTTGCTTTAAATTAATGTATCGATCAAATGTAACATTTCTGATGGTGATGCTCAGTAGTAGGTGATGTTTTCAAATAATCTACTTAAATATGAAATGATTAACTAGTTTATGAATCCAAGTCGTTATTCAATAGCATATTCCACCTCTGTCTTCCAATGATTCCTTCCTAAAGTTTTTTTTTTCCATGAGCAGGTTTTTGGTAAATCAATCCAAGGTATATTTCAATAACAGTGCTTGTTTGTAATTGATCTTTTAAAAATAAAACTATTTGCCGTAGATTGTTCATGCAAGAAAACCATCGCCCTGATCGTCACGATACAAAAAAGTAATTTATTTTGTACCAATTCCTAACCGCGCAGAAATTTTTGCAACACACACATCACCACTAATTAAAATTATAAATTCTTGTCGCTGCGCTCGCAAATTCATGGCCCAAACGGCACGTGTTGTAATTATTTTTATAGCATTTCCTTGCTGCCGCCATGTCCTCTGCTGCTCAAGCTGCACTGGAAAATGCCTGTGCAAGATGCAAACCATATGATTCTTGTATAGAATGTCACCTGCGCTTGTATGGGTTCCCGGGTGAGATTGTGTGGGCTCGCAATTCTAATCGACGAAGTGACGTGAGAGTTTGTTCTCTTAAAACCTATCAGCACAAAGAAAAACACTCAAGACCGAGCGGGGTAACCCGGTGGACGAAGTTTTGCGGAATTATGGTCAAGAGTTGGGTGCTGCAGGATATAAATGCAGCGTATGATGAATTTGTTTCTAGTGGCGTTCGTTCGTTTAAAAAAGCATATCCGAGGTTTAAAATATCGTGCAGCGCGGTATGCGTCTAATTAGTATGACATCCGATAGGGTATAGGCGGGGAAATGTAATTGCTCACATTACCCGAAACTTGTCCGTCATGGTTCAAACCATGCGCACCCATAGTGGTGGCCCCAGCAGCAGCTAACAGTAGCGGCAAAAAGAATCGTAAAACTCCCAACCCACACCGACCCGGGGCTAGTATTAGATGTGAACCACGGTGCCTAGCAGCGCGTGGCAAAGAAAAGGACGCATATGTACCGAAGCGGTACGCTTGTTGTCCCGTGTACCGTCTCGACTTAAGTACAGCTTCCGCACATTTGCATGAACCGAGCGTACCATAACGAGGGGTGACACGTATTAACACATCATAAGGAATATGTTACGTCGGGCAAAGGTTGCCTCAAAGAAACCCCGAGCAGAGCGGCTTGGGATGGCGAGAATCGCTACCGCGAGAGCAAGCAAGGATTTCTCGGCGCAATAGCTCCAAACGACTACCGAACTACCAACTACCCTCCACAGGTTGTTCGCACCCGGTTTCCCGGTGTGGCCCTTTGAATGAAGGCGGCACATTACTGCACACCGTTTGGTTAACGCTGTCGTCACAGGTGCAGAAAAGCCAAACACACAACCAAGCTTCCCTGACCTGCACGCTACACGAGAACTAGGGATTGCAGGCGCACGCTACCGGCAGCACGATGAAATGAAATGCTTTCGCTCGAGAATGTCCCCAAGCACCAAGGTTGGGGCTTAAAGCATAGCACAGCACAGTTGCTGCATTTCTGTACCGTGCTCTCAACGTGCACATTTCACGACTCGATGCAGAGCATTCAGTGTGTGGCGAAACGTCGTTCACACCGTCTCACACAATTACTCTCAAACACACACACACTCACACAAACACATACCGTGCGGTATCGTTTCGTACGTGGTCCGTGGTTGAGGATGGGTGGTGTTTTGTGCTAATTTGTGTCAAAAATTTTATTACCTCACGAAGGACCAACACGCCATTCCAATGAAATCACATTTTGTGCACCGATGGCAGCGATGTGAAATGAGCAGCAATATATTTGATTAATTGGTTGCTCATTTCTGCTACGTGTAAGTAGCTTGATGACGAAGGAAAAGTTAAAATGGAAAATTGTAACCCAATATTAGCATATTGTGTTATGAGAGTTGGATAAATTATGCATTCAGATTGCTTAAACCGTAATCGTTTTCATTATTTTCACGAGTGTTAAATTATATTAATTGAAAAAACGTTAAGAAAACATCACAAAATGCTGACATTAAACTAGAGAACAAGTAAATATCCAGTTCAGTGTTACGTTTGCGATCGATGCGTATCAACATTTAGCATATTATTCAAGCGTACATTACACCCGAGGTGTTTGCGTGTGCGTGAAAAAAGGACTCGCTAAAGAACTGAGGCTTCAGTTCCGAAACATAATTAAACAATTGCTCTGATTCCCGTCTTTGCTGCTGTTCCTTTTCCTTCCACCATAATTCTCTCACTTCCGAAACGGAGAGAGTTACTACACACATATAATTATCGACACTGGTTCACATCCACACGCAATATGCGTGGCGTATAAAACAGGGAAATGCCGCGAGCATTCGCCCTTTCCGAGCGGCACTCCACTTTTCTTGACCAACAAACAGAACCATGCCATTATTGCTTACATCTGTAACTGATCCTGTTTTTTTGGGTTTTATTTTTGCCTAGAAGGGTGACCTACGCGGACCTCGTTGGGGTGGCCGGTAGGAATAGGGTTAATTTTATCACACATTTGCTATGGGAAGAACAGGAGTACCAGGATTTCATACAGTCTACACAGGTTTGTGGTTTCCCGTCCTTAACGGGGATAAATTAAAGTGGACCCGAAGTATCGAGTCAGCTGCTGCAAACGATTTGATTTATGAATGGGTTTGAAGAATGCTTCTACATAAAATGTGGCACCACATACAGCACAGACACACCCAAGCACGGCACACTTTCCCGAAGGATTTCAACGAAACCCTACAGACACACATTCAAAGGATACCCTTGTTTGGGGGATGTCACCGAAAAACCACCCAACCAGTCAAGAAAAGATCGAAATGTTTCTGTACAGAAGATTTTGCGGCAGCATCTCACAGCAACAACGGGCTGATGTTTTTCTACCGTATTACAAATACACGATATTATCCTGTACACACAAAACCAGGCACTGCCTCAGTGTTTAATTTACGCTGCAAAGAATTAGAGCTATCAAACCGATTAGTGTGCCTTGCGAGATCAGAGCATGATGTTAGCGCATTAATTATCATAATTTATGCCACGACATGCCTCTCGCCGATGGGAAAAATTCTTTGGCGAAAGAAAAACACACCTTACATGAATCAGATGACAACACCTTAGCATGGCATGCGGTATTAACTGGGCGAAGCACGAGGTAATGTACAGTGTGATTAATGCGAATTCTATAACACAAATAATTTCAGTTCGGAGTTCGTTCGTTCCAGCGCGATTCGTTGTGTACGAGCTGTTTAATATACATATTATGTAACTCGCGTTTGAGACACCACAAAGTTTTTTCTGCATTATACATAACGTGTAATTAGGCGTTTTTTTTTACAAACAACAAATCGACATACCTTCCGTTTAGATCTGACCACTCGATTGATGTGCACTCCACGGGTCTCATCATTTTACAAGCCGAACGTAAGCAAACGACTAAACTATGTATCCAATTACTACCGCCAGCACGAAGGAGTTGAATTAGGGTGGTGGTTTACGTGGATAAAATAGTTTACGTTCTGAAGTATATACTTTGCCGAATCTTGGCTCTCTACTTGAAGAGAGAATTTTCTCGTAACGCTGCTGCCAAACGGAAACCGATATTACTTGTTTTATACTAATGTTTCGTAAGCGAGATTTGGAGACGAATGGTGAATTTTGCACCTACATACCACGCACGGAAAACTTAAGTCAAAATTTCATCAACCACACACACGTACACACCCACGTATGAAACATCACCACCTGCACACATTGCACATTGCACACATTAAAACCGCATTCGTGCACGATCGACACCCCCGCTTTTGTGATTCGTATAAATTCACGCACGGAAATAATAATTTACAGCCTTCAAGAAACTGGACGCTTTAGACGAAAACACACACGAGGAAGGAACTTAACATAACACGATCGGATTGCTGCATCGATAGTTCTGCTTCTAACCGGACGACGTTTTATAGTATTATCACACTGCTTGCTTTATAATTGCACCAACGGAAAGGAACAAAAGTCTCTAAGGAAACTAAAATCTTTTAGCTCCGAAAGTTCAATTTTGACGATGCATTTGAAATCCGGATCCGATAAAATTTGCTCTTAACTCATTATTACTGCATTATGCAAACGGTCACTGTGATTTTACCCAACCAAGACCGGTGGAACTGATGCATCGGTTGGGTGACGTATATCCTCAACGTTCCATGTGCGTCAGTGTTTTCTGCGTAACATCGCTTCCCAGGCCGCTTGATTTCTGGTTTCAATCGTTTCCTTTGTCATCGGCGACTCTGTCATTTTCATCGTACGATTCACGTTGTTTCCTTATCAATCATCAGGCCCAATGCCCACGCCCGAAACGTGCAGATTACGTGAGTACGAGCGTTTATGTCTAATTTTTAGTAGCACTTCACCGTACACACTGGCTAGAGCGTTTATCGTCGTGTATTTCCACTTATCCCATTGCGGATGCACTGTCGAACTACCGTTTGAATCCAGTGGCCTTTTTTTTTTTGGTGTGCTCTACCGGGTAAGGATCGTTTTGCTTAAATTTACAACCGATTTCCTGCGTACTTTGTGCAGGTTACGATTGCGGGAACTTACCAGGCCGACTGGTCTCTGCTGATTGTTTTATTTTATCTGTATTGCACTGCAGCAATGATCACTGACGAATTAACCTTTTTTGTTTTTTTGTTTTGCATTTAGGACGAGTTTGATCTTATTTCCTCGTCACCGTCAGGAAGGGACAACATGATGCCATAAACAGGTTACGTACAAATGTACCTCCGATCTTCATGCAAAACACACAGGACAGGTACGACGAAAACATATGCAATACAGCAGGCTGTGAAAGGATCGTGCGATGGTTTTTGTTTTTTTTTGTTTTCTCAAACTATAATATTCGTAGCCTCATCTGTATATCCATAAATACTGAGAGAAACTATTGGCATCTGCCGCTGTCGTAGCTACGCACACACACGTAAACTGATATCCGGTGTGGTGTTTTACTGGATGCTCCCGTTACACTCGGTGCAGTAGATCACATCTTAGCGGGCCGAACTTATGATCACTGCACATTTTTATTGCACTCGCTGTTTTGAAATGCTCACTCTTCACCACAACGGCTACGAATCCAAACTGGTTTTCTGTTCCCTTAGATGCGAGGGATTTTGTTGCATTGATCAATTTTACGTCTGTTCCAAACTTCTGTTTTCACCTTACACCGCATCCGAACAACTGGTGGCACTTGCTTTTCAAACGAAACGGGACCGAATTTCGACTACCGCCGCCAACCGAGTGCACATTTTGACCGACCGAAACAGATTAATTCCCCCTTTGCTTGGCAACATAAGCATAACCCCGATGTGAGCGGCACTCCGAGCTCGCTGTTATGTTGAGCGCTCGCTATTTCTGTTAACCGTGAAGGCACTCGTGAGCTGTGTTTCCAGTGAGCATTTTTTTGTGGTATGTAGAGCACTCATTTATGGCTCACAAACTCGGCGCCAAGGGAGCCTGTGAGCCAACCGAAAAGGCTCACTCGATGAAATAATGTCTGCGGTATATAGGTGAGCAGTGTCGGAAAATGGCTGCGTACTTTTCATTCACTAAAATTACAATTTTGCTCAGGTTTACTACATATGAAAGGGCTAAACGCTATGTTGTAATGAGAAATTATGAACACCAATGAAGCTGTAAGGGTTTTTGAAAACATTGCTTAATTGTTCAGTATTTATATGCATCAAACAACATCGCGTATAAAACGTGATATTGTGCAAGGGTAAACACTTTTTTTCATTTAATCAAAACATATATGCTTAACCTTTCTTTGTAACAGTGGCAGAAACATATCCTGTTTTGTTTTTGATAACCAGGCGGATTTAGTGAAGAAAGAGCGAATCAATCGCTTGACAAACGTACACAGCCAATTGTTCGTTTTGCGTTCCCTTCACGAGCTAGCGAATTTCTCACTGGGTGACTGGAAACACAGCTCACGAGTGCCGCGAAGAAGAAGCGCTCACACCGAACGCAGCGTTGAGTGTCTCTCACCGTCGGGTTATGCTTATGCTGCATAGCAAACGGGGGAATTAATCTGCTTCGGTCGGTCAGAATGTGCACTCGGTTGGCGGCAGCAATCAGCGCATTTCGGTCCCTTTTCGCACACACGAAGAGAAAATAGAGCTTCGCAATACACGCTGATAACTCTTCTCTTCTTTTCCCGATATTCCTAATCTCTTGCTTCCGCCTGCACGCGCTGTGTGGTATGCACATGCGCATAATTACATCACATACACACCCGTACCCATCGTTCGCGGTACAGAGAAAAAGACAGGTTGAGAATAGGTTAAAGAGTAGACGCGAGTGAAAGCGACATGTTTCTAATGCTGATTAGGTACTGCTCCCTGGAACGTACTGTATGTACGAAGGGGTCACATTCGAGGGAAGGACACTTGCCGTGAACAACCTCACAGTAAAACGGCTGAGCAACCCTGTTTTTTATATCGATAAATTCGCCTGGAACCATACAATACTTGACACAGATTTGAATAAGCACGCAGCAAAAGACTTGCTAGAGGATGAAGATTTCAACCTAAAAATCATGATACTATGTGTCTTGCACATGCCGCGTTGTGCTCATATTTTATTGGATATCGTAACACCAGAAACATGGAAAAACATAAAGCAACAACAAACAAAGAGAAGCATTATTCTCTACTGGTCAGAAAACTTGCTATGTGAGCTTTGCACTTATGCCGCTCGAAAAGGGGATGTGTCTTTCACGTGAAAATAACTATGTGTTCTCGCTCTCCTAAGCTCATGTGCACACGCCCAGCACTGCATGCGACACTCATATACTGCCACACCACAATGTGGGAGTTGTAGCGCACAGCCTATACGAGGTGCTTTGGAACATTATTTACAACAATAACAAACAACAGTTGGGGTTATTCGAAACCCCTAAGCGGCAAATTTCCGCCGTTCCAGTAAGATCGATCACTTGGTGGTTAATCGAAGCACGCTATGATAAAATAATTATAACGAAGTATCCGATACCAGGTTGTTGACCTTGTCTATAAGGTGCTCGACAATCAGTGTTTAAGGTGCGAAATGAGCTTTAACCTGGCCCCCAGCAAAGATGAATACCGAAAATCAAGTGAAGAAAAATATTTAAAAATAAAAATTGGCTGATGCACCAGTGCGAGACACAACGGTAGGAGCAAGAAAGGAAAAGAACACGCCAACCCCTCCACAGCCACCATGGCAGAAAAGAAGAACCAGCATAAAAGTCGCGACCGCGTTATTTTGCGTTGGGTCGACCCGTCTGCTTTAGGTTAGGTTAGTTTCTTTTTAACAACGCGCCACCACGCCAAGACGGTCATTTAGAGCCCGCTCGTCCGCTTTTCTTATTGTTACGCTTTGCTTTACTTTCATTCTTTTTTTTTTGCTTCTCCTTTTCTTCCCGGAAAGTTTCCGGCTGCTCCCACCCGCAACCATTGCCGTTTCGTTTGATCCGCAAGGATACAAACGGCACCGGTCAGTCGAGTGGTGGTCAGTCAAAGCCTTCGGTCGGAAGATTTTCGCGCCACACGGCACGACAGCAGATGGATGGAAAACGAAGGAGAGGAAGAATAGGAAAATGTCCACTAGATTAAATGTTTTAGGTGAGATGAGTTTTTTTTTTCTATCACTACCTTCGAGTGCAACCGAACGTTGGCACGAGAATGCAAAATACTCCTAGAAGAGCTTGGTGCTATTTTTAAAGGGAAATTTTCAAGGCTAGACGAACCCACCGCTCCTCGCAACTGATCGACCCAGTAACGAGCCGAAAATAATCTATTCCTTTTGATTTTTTTTCCTTCCCCGATGCTGATTGTGCTGCTCTTTTTCTTGCGATCGCTTTCTTCGGTCCGGTTTTTGGTCGGTTTTGGAGGACTGGCTGTAGCGATGTTTGAATGACCTTTTTGCCTAAGCTTGGTTGCCGCTGACGGTTAAGCAGGCTACCTTGCAGTATTGGCAAAACCTTGGAAAACGGCAATCCTTTTTCACGTTTCCACGTTTTCAACACTTTCGCTGTTCGCTAAAATGCCTTTAAATTCACCATCGACCGCACCAGCTCAGAGGGAAATTCGTTAGCACTTTCGATTTCAAGGTACGATTTAACGATTTCAGTACGGCAGAGTTGATACGGTGCAGTGGTTGATAATTGTCACTGCCTTCGTTAACATGCTACCTGTTAGAGTCGGCTCGTAAAAGAAAACGAAAAGTTTTTGGAGCAAAATTCCTGTCGCCCAGTGCTCAATTTTGGTGGCTTAATGAGTAAGTTTAATTAATTATTTTATAAACTTGGCATAAGTGGTTGGCCTCGGGCAGTTTCCAGTAGCATTACGAAGCGGTACATTTGGCTGAACATGTCTCCACGCAGGGTGAACAGATTTAACAGGTACTCAGGCGCATGTGTATCAAATGTTACGTTAATTCCAATAAGATGCCTCATAGCTTCTCATAGTTTAAGAGCTACAGACGGGCAATATTCTACAATAATACGAATGTTGAAGGAAGCAAACTAAACTAAACTTATATAACCTAATATCCACTCCACCAATTTAAGCCCTATCATTGTTCCAGTTTGAGCGTGTTGAGGAAATTTTATCATTAAAATTATGCTTAAAAATCTCGTGCCCAGAGGACAATTATTGAAATATTTCACTTTGCCGTCAGATATGTAGGCATTTTCGCAGAGTGAAAAAAAATGTTCGTAATTTTCCAATAACACACCTATTAATTTCGCGTGCAGTGAGATACGCCACTGCAGTAATCAATTCGAAGCACTTGTGTACTCGTTCCCATCCCTCGACCAGCCACAATTTACGGTTGACACGCCGCAAATTAATGAGTTGAACATTTATTCCTAAATTAATCAAATCTTCCGTTGACGTGTGGATAGAGGGATAAGAGGTGTTGTTTTGATGATTTTTTTTAGCAAAAAATATCCCGCCAAAGCATCGAGCAAATGTTGCATGAAAAACTTTAATGATGTTTAAAGCAAATTTTTTAAAATGTATGGTAGAAATGTAGTAACATTTTAAGCACGGAATAGAATAAGAAAATTGATTTATTAATTAATTTATGATTTGATAAAATATTCTTGTACATTACGAACATTATTATTGAGACGTATAACCACTAATGTCAGTTAATCTAAGCGGAAACGAGTGAAATGGAACTGCTAATGATAAGTCAGCCCTGCTTAATACAATTAACGGGTATGTGTTATTGAGCCCAATAATTTGTAAACTAACGTTCAATAAAGCAAAATCAATTTTTGAATCGCTAGCTTAAAGTTAGAACAAGTACATAATACCATCATTTGTTTTAAAGAGATTGAATATTAAAGGAATCGTTTTACTATTCTGTATTAGAAATTGTGGTGGAAATAGTAATATAGTAATAATTACATGAGACTAGACTTGTCAAATACTAACCCATCATCTAGGTAACGTAAAACTATCACCAAGTCGATAGAAACCGAATACGAGAGGAACTCTAGAATACATGATTTTATATAAATAATATTTTTGGAAGAATAATGGAAATACTGATCCATTGCTAATAGACTATGGTAGATTGGTCATGTTAAAGATGAACCTGTACATGAAGTGCTTTCGCGTAGTTTAGGTGGAAGTATTGTTGAATCACGTCAGCAATTTCAAATTTGGACAATTTTACATTTTAACTCATGAGCTCCAGAAAATGAATTCCCTTTTTGATCAAATAGCAACTTATACGGAAGATTGGTTAGTGCGTTAAAATAGACATTTTTAACACATATTGATGCTTCATCAACTGAAGCCACGCAACGGCTTTTGAAGTCAGCTAATTTCTCGATCATCGAAGCCCAAATTGTATTGTCTTTCGAAAAATCGTCTGCAAGTGTGAGAGGATACTCGTTACTTCTGAGTTTTCGTCTAAATCAATACAATTTTTCAAACACAGTAGTAGCAGCAAAAACTGGAGTTTGTCCTAAACAAAAAATAATACAAATAGTAATAACATGGATAGTAAAAAAAACCTACTTTCGTTCAGCAGCAGCTTCGCCAATGATGACGAATATAAACTTAATTAGAACATACTTTCCCTAGCGCTGTTTTTCGCTCAGTTTAATCTTCGCTGATTGATATGGGACTATTTGCTGCTTTTTACTTTGCACGAGTCTTAAACTTTGTTAACACACCAGTTGTGGTTGCGGGGGTGGGAAGGGTTTTTTTTACGCTCGCGTTGTGTTTCAAAATATGTTTATGCATCAGCGTTATTCTCGTTGGCAGAGAAACGAAACGTTTTTCAAACATTCTTCATCAACTCTCGAAGGAAATCATACCCTAGTGAACCACCGTGACGGCCTCGAATGTAAATCTCGTCCGTATTTTTTTCCCCTTCCCTTTGCGTCGAGATCGGGCGGGCGAGAAGAGTGTATCCTTAAAACCACATACTGCACGGCTAACTTTGTTGCACTCATCAAGAAACAAAATGGGAGTGGAATGGGGTTGAACGCACGTTCAACCCAGCGAGCGCGTTGCTGCCTGTACGTCTCCGAAGCCGAAGGAGACTGAAAAACGTTGATGGAAAAACGGTGCACCCCCGGTGACGTGTTCGGAGTGTCGGAGTGTCGGAGGAAAGATGCAGTCGAATGTAAAAATACACATAAGTTTTCACTCCTTCGCTGTGAGGTTCCGAGCTGTTCTGCACTGTGTTGTGTGATGCTTTTTTAAACGTCCTGTTATTTCTTTTTCCGCTTCACTCATGGCGTCGGGTTTGCACTCGTCGTATCCTTTTAAGCAGTCGGTGTTTTCGTCTTTCGTCGCTGGAACTGCACGAAACGGGGTGCCAAAGTAGTGCAAAGCGGTAGCGTTAATTTCGATAAAAACTAACTAAAAAACTTAACTTATTTATTTGCTCTCCTGCGTGATGCGAGGTAAGGTGATTTCGCCCAGGACCGGGTCGGGGAGTGCAATAAGAGTTCGTTTTTCGCTACTCTCTCCTTCATTCTCCCTCTCACTCTCTCACTCTTGCTCTTGTAGCACCTGCTCTATCTCGTTATCAGATTCAGTTGCGGGAAAGGTAACCTCGGCGAACGTAACAAAAAAAAAATCGAGTAAAACAACAACTCAAGTGTTTGCTGAACTGAAGAAATGATACGTTTTCCTTGACTGTGCTTTACCTCTTAAAAGCATACACACATCATGCGCCACCCCACGCCCCAGGTGAACCTGCCCAGACTTCCATTCTGTTTCTGCTTATCCTGTTCTCATCATTCTATCGCAAACCTAGATGGGTACGGGTATGGGTGGGAGTTTTCCATTGGGATGAAACCAAAACCAGGTCCCGGAGAAACTCCTAACGGCTCGTATTTTTTATTCCACTTCTTCGTTTTCTTCTTCTTGATTTACCTCTCAATCTTCAATTACCACAACCAGGAATTTTCCGTTCTCGCAACCATCTGCAATCGACTGCAACGTAAAAGCTGCATACGAGGCATACACTGCATGAAACAACGGAGCTGTACCGAAATAGGTTGGAAAAAACAAATCAACGGTTCAAGAAACGGAGTCGCTTCGGTATGGAAAATATAAATTCGCAAATGGCATCGACGGCTGTGGCGTCTTCTGGCCTTGAACTGAGCGGTTTGGTGGTAGGGAATGTTTGTGCTGTGGTGTCTTTTCCATCGTGCTACTAGCAACTACTTAGAGCTGGATAAAAGACGCTTCGTACACTTATTAAGGTGTCTTCACAGTGTGGGTTGCTAATGCTATGTTTGCTAATAGTTTTGCTTTTAAAAATGCATAATTTCAAAACAATAGGGTTACATTTGATCGTAATTAAAGTGTGAATTTAACATGTGCTGGACAAACATTTGAATACTTTAACCATATAATAAAGCATGCCATGACTAGCAAAATATTAAACCCAAAACGGCTGTTCCCGCTATCGTTAGTATCAGTACAGTGGTGATGTTGCATACATAGCGATGCACTTGTGAGCGGTCTTGTTTGCGCATAAGCATAGGCGCTTATAATTATTCGAGCAAAGTTGGTGGCGTGTAAGCAAATCGTTCGACAACCGCGCATGTTGCGCTTCAACAATGTCAAAAGGAATTATACCTCCCTTGCTGATAAGGTCGATGCAGCAAGATGCTGCTCGCTGATGTTTTGGGTGGAGTGGCTTTCGGGAGTTTCCAGTTTCCATTCGGTCCGGAGTGGGTGCTTGTCTTAAAAATAACCATTCATATGTAGCCTACGAAAGCCTCCGCTGCTTCACTACTCTCGCGAAACAACTCTCCATGTGCATTTTCCCTGTTTTCTTTCAGCTCACCGCTGCCAAACCCTTCGAAATGTCGCTTACCGCTACCGAAATTAGTGCAGAAAAGTAGCAACGATGAAGAACCCTCCAGGCAATGCTTTCAAACCCCAAAATTACCATGTTTGGTGCACTGGAAGCTGGTATCATTTTCGTGTAGGTTAACAGTTTTGTTTTGATTCAGTTTTTATTGTGGTTTTGTGAATTCCATCCACGCTGTGTGAAGCATGCTTTTGCGTAAGAGCACTTGGGGATTTTTCTAAAAAGGAGGAATTTGGAACAGATGCAGCATGGGTAAATCTAACGTGTCCTCCGTTCGCGACGTACCAATTGAAAACAAAAGCACTTTAAGTGCGATAGT
>JXXB01016042.1:0-10323 GCA_000956275.1 Anopheles koliensis
ACACCGATTGAAATAACACGGTCGCAACTAGCCAAAGAAGCACGATATTGGTCCAACTGGACGTAAAAACGTATTCTTTTAAACATAATTGGGTTTGTAAAATGCGCACTGTAAGAATTCACAATTACCGGAGACTTGTGTACACTGAACGATAAACAATTCAATTGTACTTCATATGATTACCTTACAATTGATGCGTTTGTTACCTTCAGATGGCATCTTTTCACGTGCGTATCACTAATACTAACTGTTCGCTAATTCGATAGACTACACAATACCGAAAATAATGCTCATGCGTTGCGTACTATGTCTCATAATTGGAATCAATTTTAATAACGCTGTTTTTAGTACATCACCAAATTCACTTATCACTGAATGCAAATGTGTGGAAATATCATGTGAAAGTTTATGTTTACAGCGTACTTTAGCAATTACTTCTAGTTACAGCTAAATTAGCTCATTTTGTGCATACTTTGTGATTATTTTTCTGACAACGTATGTTGATTTGCTTGTTACATCAACATAATCGATACATAAAATTAGGTTGTTTGCTAGTTGAGCTACGAAACAAGACTGGTTTTCATTGATCAAAGAATTTTTCCAAGACGCATCACACTTACACATATACGTAAGGCATTACAAAGGAGTCATTGCGCAACTACTACAGGCGACTAAAGGAGAAAAAAAATGAGTGTGACACCAAACATAAGATAACATCGGAATAGATAAAAACAGCGTAGTATAATAAACAACCTGTTTTATAACACCATGATGAGAAGTGTTAATCGTAAGCGATAGATGCATATTTCATGTTAAAAAGAAACAAATTGTTTCAATCGGGTTTGAACGTATATCTTACCTGTATGCTGTTTCTTTGGTCAAAATTGCGTCTTGTCCCTCAGTGTTTTACGCGACATATTTGTTGGCCATGAGCAAACTTGGTGTAAACCGTCCGTTTAACAATATGCACAAGATAAACTTTAAACAAAAATATGCTAAGCACTTACATAAAGACACGTGACACTGAAACTCTAAGTTTATTACATTCTATGATTATATTTTAGCCTTTTAACCAACACGTGGATATTGACCGGTTTGTTTCCGTTCTTGCAATGTATTTCGTAGATGAAAATGAGTACAATTCTACTGTCCTTCTCTCCACGAAGGCCTTCCTTCATCAATACACGCTCAGAAAATGTAAGCATGCGCAGCAACAAACTGCGCCCGACTCCTCACAAACTCATGAGGAGTGTATCATCACACAATAAAAACCGGCATATGTGTGTATATTCTTTCACATGTTTTCATACCTGTTGAAGAACATGAATTGAGTTCATTTTAACCAACAATATGCTGAAAAGAACTGTGTTGTAGGTACATCTTTTATGCAGGAAATATGTGAACTATTTACTTTGTTTAAAATTTATACCCATGTGCATTGTACTAAAATATAAGGTTGTTGTACTAATACTAGCGCTAGCCGGCTTGGAGCCGCTATCAGTATAAATCTTTGTGTATAACCATAACGTTAAAACCCTGTGATTAATTCTTATGTTTTTTTTATTTTGAGCAACAATACAACATGAGTATGTAGCGAACATATTTAAAACAACAATGAAAGTTTTTTTTCTTTTCGAAACATTATCAATGCAATGGGTTTAGGAGTTTTCCTACGAGTTTCAAGTGTCCATTAGTTAGATATGCTCGATAACCTACATATGTTGAAGGTTTCATTTATTTTGGTTGTCACTTTTTGGTAGCGTTGCCATTTTGTTAATAAAAATGCATAATTAAAAAACGAAACTCAATGCACTAAATTTTACACAACTGTTATTTCAAATACATAGAACATTTGAATGCCGATCGATCCGCCTTTATAAACGCAATTGGCAAACAACGAAATTGATCCACTTTAAAGATTTTCTTTCAACTGCCCAATCTACAATAAATAATCAAATAGAACATGTTGATGTGTCTGAATCCTTTCTTAAAATTAAAAAAAAACTTTAACTCAAAAAATAGTTAATGTAGTTTTTTTCAGAACTCAATCGACCACAACTTTTTATTAACACAGTTGATCTAGACTTTGGCAATATCATGTAAACTTCACTACACGACTCGCCACATTTGTTGGTTGTGTTTATTTACATGTTTCTTGTTCCCTCTAATTTTCTGACAAATTCTCGAACAAAAATCGGTTGCCTTACCAAATAACAAAAAAATGGTTTCATTAATACAATCGAGCTGGTTTGAATTTTTTGTACCCCGCGTTTGACACAAGAAAGTGAACTGTTGAATCCGCTTTCAACTTTTCAAGTGGATATGATAAACAAGCAAGTTGGTCTTTTCGTCCAATATTTGCAGATTGGGTGGTGATTGAAAGGATCTTGGATACGCACTCTATTTTCATTTTACTTTGTGCATAATACGAGTGCGAAGAAATTGGCCATTTTTATCAAGGAAAGATTTTGAAAGCTGCCTAGAGCGCAGAGCCAGCCAGTGACGCATCGCGGCGAAGTGCAAGAATCGAGCGAGGCATCGCAGCACCGTTTCGTGTTCGGGAAACGTACGGCGTCACCTGCCTGAGTTTTTTTTACCTTTCTCTACGTCGCATCATCCCCGTGTCGGAATCCTTGCGCACCTCAGACCTGCCCGTCACCAGTACCCCCTTCATTTCCTTGCGCGAGACGTATGAATGAAGGGAAAAAATAAAACGCCAGCCCGAATGGGCGCGAGAAAGTGATGAACATGTATATAAATATTCAAGTGTGCACCCTGACCCGGTTACCAAGTGATGTGACAACGCAAACGCAACGTTCTGGATGCGCGTGGTTCTGTTTTGAGCGTGAATGTTCGTGAAATATCCATTTTGCCCCTGCTTTTGGTGCTGCTGCTGCGACGGGTTCTGCTGGTAGAACGAACCGCAAGGGGCAGGGTGGGGGAAAGCAGAGGAAGAAGTTGTGTGCTGCAGCCGTCATCCACACAAGAAGCAGCGCCTTGCAGCCAGCGGAGAGCCAAGCGTAAATACGACACAGAAGGGGCGCTCGGCTTGCTTTGCTGTGGACTGCGGTGTACTGGTGGTGGTGTGCGTTCTACACACACACACACAGACACGCGCTCACGTACGTCCCGCGATAGGCGCGTTTAAGCGAAAAAGGTTAGTGTGTTTTGTCCGAAAATATGGCCGAATTATAGTGGCGGCGTGCGAATGCGAGCACCTTCCGCGCGCGATAAAGTGTAATTAAAACAATTTGTGATTGAAAAAAGACAATCAAAATGGCGGCCGCTGTCGCAAATTCCGGAATCGCTGTGCCCGATCGGCGGATGGATTAGCATACCCCTCTGTCAAGCCGTGTGAATACGCGTGTGTGTTTATGCTACTGCTACCTCTGGCGGCCGTTCATAATCGTCATCATCGTTCTGCTCTCGTCGTCGTCGTCGTTGCACGGTGAGAATCTATTTTTGCGAGCGGCACGGTAATTGGCCGCCGTGTGCGTTTTTTTTTACGCCAGCAAAAAGCACAAAATTCGCGTGTGTAGTGTGTGACTGACGACTGATCAAACGGCGACGGGGTGTTTTTTTGCACGTTGGTGTTCGTGATATTGGTGTGCGGCTGCACTTCCCGTCCGCGAATTTAGGGCTTCCTCTTGCCATTTTTGACAAACATTATTTTTACTTTTCAATTTCGAATGTTTCCGTCGTGCGGATGACTGTAATACAGTGTTTTTGAAAAAAAATGAAATCGAGTGTGCGTGCTTGCGCGTGCATATATGTGTGCGTGTTCGGAAATGTTTCATCAATGTTTACTATGATTCATTAATTTTAGCGAGACACCCTGATTTTATTACTGCGTTGTGTTTCGATTGGTTTTGCTAAAAGTAAACGTTTCTTCCAATGTTTCGCACGCCCATCTGCAGAGACGGATTACTAGCACACCGAAAAAAATGCGTGAAAATCCCGATGACGTGAGCCCACAGGTATGGAAAGAGTGGATCCTGGAGGCGATACGGCGTATCCGATTCCAGAAACAACGGCCTAGCATACAACGCATCTGCCAAGCGATCGGCAGCCATCACAAATTCCACGAGGATATCGTTGCGGAAAAGCTGGAGGAAGCGGTCGAGGCCGGTTCGGTGCTGAAAGTGTACAACAAGGGACTGCACTCGTACAAAGCGCCAACCTCGACCCAGCGGCGTGTCATAAACGTCACGAACGACAGTAATTTGTCGCGGCTGGTGGCGAAAGCGGTCCGCGATTTGGGCGAGTTTGATGGGTCGACGCAAAAGTCGATCGAAAACTATGTTCAACAGACGAACAATCTGCACATAGCGGCCGACACCGACTACCGGAGCGTCATACGGAACGCGATCCGCATTGCGCTCTCAGAGGACACCATCATGCAGGAGGGTCGATTGTACAAACCCGGGCCCGTCTTCAAACCCATCACGAAGCGGAAGTCTACCTCGCCCAAGAAGCGTGGCAGCGGCAAACATTTAGACGTAAGTGAGAGAACTGGCTGGCTTTTGCCTCATGCTCATGGTCTCATCCGCACTTTTTATAGCGCTCCACGGAAGGATGCATCTGCATGGTGTGCCAGGAGACGGACGGGAACGGATCAGACGATGAAGGCGAACCGCTTACCACCTGCACCAGCTGCGGAGCGGGGCTACACGACAGCTGTGCCGTTGGGAATGGAACCAGCAGCAGCAGAACGGTGACGTTGTCTCGCCTGCTGGAGAAGGGCAACATCTGGCATTGCGACGAGTGCAAAACATGCGATGAGTGCTCGAATCAGGACGACGACGATGAGGATAGCGTCAAAGGGGTCTGCCTGCTGGATTGCTGGAGCTGCAAAAAACATTTTCACCTTTCATGCCTCAATCCACCGCTTTCCGAGATGAAAAAGTGTAAATCCGCCTGGAGGTAAGTCTGACTGGCATGCATGTTAAAGTCATGCAAAACTGTACAATGTTTCGTTCCATTTATGTTTACTTTTGTGCAGATGCTCCGATTGCTTAAATCACTCGCGGGACAGTGATAGAAAATCCAGCATTATGCGACCAGCAACCGGCGAAAAGAAACGTAAAAGGTAAGTAATAAACAGGTTCTAGGTTTGGAATTCTCGGTACTAAGTTAGGTTTTGATTGCAACCATAGGCTACTCACCGGTGATAAAGATCCAAAGGAGAGTAACGAAACTATCAGTCTACCAGTACCTTATAAAAATCCTTACGATTCAACGAATGAGGAAGCGATAGGTAAGTCAGCTGTATGCGAGCAACGGGTAGAAATATTTTACATTTTATTAAAAAAAAAACTCCTATTTACAGAAAAACAAACCCTCCCAGAAGGCGTGACTGCAAAAGACGCCGAACTGTACAAGTACGTACGTGAACAGTCGACCAAGATCGTTGTCGGTGTCTCAAAGCAGTCGAGCAACAAACAGCACAACAATAACAACAGCGAGCGCGGTCGCCATTTCTCACCGGAACGGCCCGCTCACCATCATCCTGCCAACAGTATTCTTCAGCATTCACCCTCGAAGCTGATGGCAGCGCAGGACCGTTGTCCGGCGGCGATCGAGTTCGGCAAGTACGAGATCGAAACGTGGTACTCGAGTCCCTTCCCACAGGAGTACGCAAGGTAAGCCGGAATGCTTTAATCAAATCTCATCAAACGACGTTATTTATCAAACAATCCCTTCCTACCTCTCACCTCAGGCTACCGAAACTGTTTCTGTGCGAATTTTGCCTGAAGTACACCAAGAGCAAGGCGGTGTTACAGCGGCACCAGGACAAGTGTTCGTGGCGCAATCCGCCCGGGACTGAGATCTATCGTCACGACGGTGTGTCCGTGTTCGAGGTGGACGGGAATGCGAACAAAATCTACTGTCAGAATCTGTGCCTACTGGCGAAGCTGTTCCTCGATCACAAGACGCTGTACTATGACGTGGAACCGTTCCTGTTCTACGTGCTGACGCGCTACGATCGCAAGGGCTACCATCTGGTCGGGTACTTCTCGAAGGAAAAGCACTGCCAGCAGAAGTACAACGTGTCGTGCATTATGACGATGCCCCAGTACCAGCGGCAGGGTTACGGACGGTTTCTAATCGACTTCAGCTACCTGTTGAGCCGAGAGGAAGGCCAGCCGGGGACGCCGGAAAAACCACTCTCCGATCTGGGCCGGGTGTCGTACTACGCTTACTGGAAGTCGACCGTACTGAATTATCTGCACGATCATCGGTGTCGGGCGGAAGGCAAGGGTGCAGGGCCGCCGCGGTTGTCCTTCTCGCTGCAGCAAATCTCGCAGGAAACTGGCATGGTCATACCGGACGTTGTGCTTGCGCTGCAGCTGCTGTCCTTCATCAAGTACCGCAAGACCGACCGGGGCGATGGCTTTAAAGTGTACCAGCCGCTCATCTGCATCGACTGGCGGTTGGTGGAGAAGCAGCACGAGCGTATGGTACGGTCCCGTGCACGGCTCGCCATCGAGAAGGAGTGCCTACGGTGGACACCCTTGTTCTTCTCCAGTACGGCGTCGTTCTCCGAGCTGGATGGCAGTTACATTCCGATGGAGCTGAATGACACGGGCGTGGCAGAGCTGCAACCGGCGTTGAGTCCCAAACCGGAGGAAGAATCGGAGCAGGAGGAAGAACCGCGTGACAAAACAGCCCGTGCCGTGTCGCAACATCGAAAGGGAGAATCGGTGAGGAGGAAAAAACGTGGCAGAGAACCATCTACGCCAACGTCATCGGAAGTGACGCTAGCGACTGCAACCCCGCCCGCTGCACGAGCCACCCACGGTACGACACGCCACCGGACGAATGTTGTTCTCTCGACTCCCATCGCCACCATCCAAGAAGACCAATCTGAGGAGGAACCAGCCGTTGCAGCACGCAACACGGGTACCATCGGAAGGAAACGAGGACGAGCGGCGGCAGCCGCGGGTGTTGCAGAAGAAAAGGAATCCTCCGCACGGCCGGCGAACTCGTTCGAGCGGTTACGCAAACGACGCCGGCTGGATTCGGAGGAAACGCTCGAGGAAAAATCGAGACCGGCCACGTACAGTGGCTTGATCAAGGAAGAAACCACCGTGCCTTTGTCGGGACGTGGACCGAGTATGCGAAGAAAGCGTTCGAACATGAGGCTATCCGATTCGGAGCAGGAGCAGCAGCAAGAGCCGGAACGCGCTTCGAGAACTCAGAAGTCGTCGAAATCGTCAGCACCGGGACCACCGAAAGATCCTGGCGTCACTGTAAATGGAGGTGTCGGTGTGTACGGTTCCGGTATGGGTACTCCGGAATCCGTTGGCACTGCGGTAGCAACAAATCCGGTGAAGCGAAACTCGAAACGACTAGCCTGCAGCCCGGCGAACCATAACGAAAGTGAAGAAACAACGACCGATACGGTGGTGACCGGTTTTGCCGAGAAAGCCAAATCGTTCCGGGGAACGAGCGCTGGATCCTCAACGGCTGGCACGCTGAGGCAGAAGCAGCATCACAACGCGACGGAAGCGGCAACTAGTGCAACAGCATCAAGCTACCCATTACCCTCTGCATCATCGTCATCGTCTGCAGCTTCCGGCCATTCACCTTCGAAGAAGGATGCCACATCTAGCGCCAACAATAGTGGTAGCAACAAAATACGCCATAAAACTTCTCCTACCACTAGCGGCGTAGGACGCCATAAGAAGCGCACCGGTAAGAAGACGATCGTTCCAGTGGCGGATGCGAGTGAAGATTACTCTTCGGGCGAGGCGGACGACGAAATGGAGGAGGAAACGCGCATCACCAACAGCAACATCAACACCAACACCAACAGCAACACTGCATCTAGTGTTTCTCCGATAGCGTCGACAACGACACTGAAGAAGTCTCCGTCGAAATCATCTCCGGATGGTGTGAAAACGTCTCCAAAAGTGCGTGATCATTCCACCAGTAGTAGTAGTAGTCCAGCGGAGTTAAAAGCACACCGTGCTAGCAAACACCATGCGCACGTGGAGAAAGACGTTGCGGCCGATAAGTTCGACGCGCTGCTGGTGAAAAGTTCTAAACAAACGAAGGGAGCTAGCAAGGAGAGCAGTTCCACTGTTGTTCCTGCTGCTGCTGTTACTGCTGCTGCTGTTGCCACCATTCCGTCGAGCCGGGAAGAACCGGAAGAGAAGGGCGAAACGCTTTCCAAGGCTGAAAAACACTCCAATCCAGTGAAGGAAGAGTTTAATCGTTTGGTACCATCGGTCGATGAAGGTTCAAGTTCTGTTATCAGTCGACCTCCGGACGAAGGATTACAAACTGGGCAGGAAAAGGAAAACACTCCTACCAAGGGTGAACAAAAAGAGGGAGTCATCTTACAAGCACCTCCTTCAGCCTCTGCAGACTCGCTCACAATGTCGACTGAGATGAAGGATGCTTCGAATAAGACCGAATCCTACACGAAAGCAAGCGAGGAACAACTGAAGGGCGACGAAACGAGTGGCACAAAAACCGATAACAATAGCAGCAGCGGCGTTATAAGCGAATCAACACCTCTCGTGAACGGTGTAGAGATTAGCGAAAAAATCTCTGTGATAACCGAGTCAAAAAACTGTCTGAACGCTACTAGCACAACCTTGGCGGGAGGTGAAACGATGGATCCGTCGAGTATCGTTTCCGGGCATTCGGGTTACAACACTACTGACAAGGATGCACCGCCCGCTGCCGAGTGTCAATTGAATGGGGCGAACCGTTCTCCACCCGCTGCACCAACTCCATCTTCCGGAAGCTCCAAAAATGCTGCGGAAGCCGAAGCCGGTGGTGGTGGTGGTACGAACCGTGCCTCCAACAATACGGCCAGCGTGTTAAAGATCAACGAAAACTACGATAAACACCATCACCATCGCGATACAGGTACCACGCCGGAACCGGTGCGAAATCGTCCGAAAGTTATTGTGGACGGTATCACGACCCAAGGGGACGCGAAGGTGAAAGAGGATCCGGTAGCGGTTGTAGCGAATGCTGCGGAAGTTATCAGGACACGAGAGGAACCTTCGAGCGGTTCGAACACGACTGCTACTGGGAATGAACCGTTAGCAGCTGCTGCTCCTTCTGGTGTGTCGGACGGGATGGGCATAATTCAACAGGCACCGCCACTACCATCCGCACCACCAACCGTCCCCACCAGCAACTCTTCGTCAACCGTACACGAGATGGCGATGCATAAGAAAAAGTTTATGAAAACGATGGATACCTGCAACGATGCTGGCGCAAAAGTGCCGCAAGGTAGTGAACCATCGGATCAGTCGGTGATCAAGCAAAATGATGAGGTAACGAAGATTGCGAGCTTTACGCACAACAACACTAGCAGCAGCAGCAGTGCGAGTGTGTCTGCTGCCGCCGTAACCTCAACGGTGTTCAATGAGGCTGCACCACCGGCAAGTCCCAGTGTAGATATTAAGAAGGAAAAGACGCCAACGAAGGCAAGCAACCAATCACCGAGCGGTGCGTCGAAGCTGGGAGGATCAAAAAACGATCCAAACAAACCGGTAGCGACGTCTAGTAGCAGCAACAGTCCCGCAAAAGAACAAACCTCCGTCGTTTCCACTGTGGCTACTTCCTGCGCTACGGCAGTCGTAACAAATGCCGCTTCTGTTGCTGCTGTTCAGCAACAGCAGCACCAAACGCAGCCAGTGGATACGATCGATGCGAAACCGGAATCGAAGCGTGGCAAAGATAAGACGGTGGTTGGCGTTGGCAATGGCACTGTATTAATGTCAGAGGATGTTAAAACAAGTCGCACTAGCGCGTTGACTTCCGCCTCATCCAGCAGTGAACATCATTCGGTTGGAAAACGATCCGGCCCTAGTTCAACTACTAGCTCCTCCTCTTCGACTGGATCATCGTCAGCAACCGTTGCTACGATGACGACCGCTGCTACAGCTGGCAGCACTGCATCAAAGCGTGCGGAATCAGCTGCTCGGAAAGAGGCGCTCAAACATAACACAAATCCCTATGGAAGTAACAACACATCGACTGTTGCTAGCGGTGTTAGCAACCATTGCAAAGTGGTCCAACCCGACAATCATCACCTTCATCAACAGCACCAGCAGCAACAGCAACAGCCACAACAACAGCCGCAACAACAGCATCATCATCTTCAGCATCAGCAACAGCACCAGCAGCAGCAGCAGCAGCAACAGCAGCAGCAGCAGCAACAGCAGCAACAACATCAACAACAGCAGCAGCAGCAACATCTACACCAGCAGCAACATTCGCATCAGCAGCATCAGCAACATTCACACCAGCAACAGCAGCAGCAACAGCAACACCAACAACACCAACAGCAACAGC
>JXXB01016064.1:0-10811 GCA_000956275.1 Anopheles koliensis
CTCTTCCCGAGAAGGAAACATTCTTTCCGAGATGGAAACATCTGGTCACGGGCAAGGGTGTTTGTCTCACCCATAATGAGACCATGAGGAAGCTCGGTGGAAGCTGTTCCGACGCGATTGTGCTCTCGCCGCGTGCGCGATGGAAGTTTTGAAATTTTCGATTTTCAGATTCGATTTCGTTCCCCCGTTCGGGGGATCTCCCGTTCGGGGGAGATGAGGTTGAGGATTGCATTGCTCGTTTCGCGAAGCGTTATTGCAGGGGGCGGGGGGAGGGCGGTCGGAAAAGATGCTCCCACTGTTACGTTCAGTTACCTCGAATTTGTGCGCGTTATCGCTCACTGGTAACTTAATCGGGCAGCCGCTCAATTGAACCCGATCGCGATGATTTCGAAATTAGACAATTTGGATCGTGGAGCGAAATATGATTGTTCGTGCCGGTGAGGCGAGTTGTATTTTTTTGCTGCCGTTTTTCTTCATGGTGCGTTCCACGCTGCGCCTTCCCTCTCTTGATTATGCTTGGAGTTTTTTTTTTGGCCCCTCTTCACACCTCGTGCCTATTGCGCCAGCGGCTCATCGGTGCTCATACGCGCGTTTCACGAGCTCACAAATTACAAATCGAAAATTAAATCAGTTCAAAATTGATGGTTTCGATCGACGATACCGCGTGCTGCTCTCCTGCCCGCTCTTCAGCCGCGCACCCTATAATGATCCACTTCTGTTGCCAGCCTGCCTCTGCATCGCGGAGGTTTGAAGGTTCTTGTGGCGTGAGGGTTTGGCCGCACAGTAGCGTGTTGGAAATCGCCACACTCATTTGCCATCGATATCGAAACATGAAATGTCCACTCATTTACGCGTTTCGACGTCAGTTTGCAGTGCTGGAGTGGAAAATCTCGTTTCTTCACGCAGAGAACAGATGGCCTCAATCGGTTGGACCAGCACGGTCGTAAATTTTCCTTGCCGCGTTGCTGTTGGCCGCCCCGCAGCTGATGGGAGTAATTTTCGTGGAACGACCGTTGCCCAACCCGGGCAGCCGATTGCAGTTCAATTTGAATGCGATATGACGAAGTATTACACTTATCTTTCGATGGCTGGTCGGGTGTGAAATGCTGAACACCTTCTTTAGAGTGTTACAATGTTAATGGCAATTGAAATATTCAAACATTGAAAATTTGATATTCTTTCCCAAAAATTTTGAAGAGACCTTTTCAAAAGAAAATTAGAAACGTATTCAAAATCGATTCAACTACTTCAAGCAGCATTGTTTACCCACTGCAAACCGCACTTCATGTAATCAAATCAAACTTAATTCCGTGTACCTACCGCTCGGCAGGTACATTAGAAAGCCAAACTTCATTTTCACTTGCACTAATGATGCTGTGTGCGCGCGTGTTGTGTACAGCGTGATCAATGAGTTTGGTCATATTTTGTTATTTCCAGTGGATTTGCAACCAAAATCCTACCCACCGGCATTAATCCTCCCGTCCGCGTGGAGCAACACTTTTCGCCAGATTAGCCATCATTAATCAATGTGCGAGCAATTTTCCAAAGCTGGAGCTTATGTGCCCGATCTCAATCGGATTTGGGGTGTTTTTCTTTCTGTTTTTCCTTTTTTGCCGTACCATCTAGACCCAGATGGACAATTTACACGCAGCTCTTCTCTATTTTTCTCTCTCTCTATCTGTATTTGGCTACCGGGAACTCCGGAGGGATCATGCTGTGCCGGGGCCTGAAATCATCACCTCATCGCAAGCAAACCGCAGCTACCTACGGTGGCGGGATTTGATCATAGCATCGTGATTTTTGCACCACTTTTCCGTCCGTTGGCGACGTACTGTTCAACACTTCCTGGGCGTACACATTATCTGCGTACTGTTACCCCTGTGCGAAACGGCAGGGAGTGTTTTTTTCCAATTCGCCATCATTATTCCGACCCAGTCGCCGGAGGCACTAATGATAACTCGGTACAATATCTAGTGAGCTCAGTACGAGCACCCCGAGACACCGCGATCAGTGAGTGAAACTTGCTATATGTTGGAAAAAAACTGTTTTTTCTTTACATCTTCAACGCGTTGTAGCCGTGGTCGGGCAAAGGAGAAGGGATACCGATCAAACGCAACGCAGATTGAGGCACGATCTTTTCGTTATAAATCCCCGTGTGAATCGCCTTCCACTTCCACTCCTTTCCATCCACACAGTTTGAGCATAATGTTCGGATCGCGCTCTTTCTATCCATACGCACCGGCGATGTATTATTGCGTAATGCAAAATCGCACCGAGTGCGGTACAACCGCGATGATTGTTACCTCGCGTCGATAGTACGATCGTGCGAAACGCGATCATTTGGGAGGCGTTCGCTGATGTGATTTTCTGGTTTTGCGCCTGCTATGATTGCTTATGGTCCGACCGGGCAGGTTTCTATCGTTTCTTTCACTCGCGATAAAGATAAAGATTTGTTTGCGTGCGGTAAAACTGGGAAAGGTTAATGTCTGATTAAATGCGATTAGAGAGGGGTTGGTAGGTGGTTTATAGCTAAAAAAAGCCTATCATAGATTACACGCTTAATCCCGATTGATTTTATGTTTACAAAATGAGGTTGTTTTTGAACATAATAATAGGTTTACATTAGTACAGCTTAAATAAATTAAATTACTACGAACGAAGTAATTGTCAAATTTTTCTGTGGCGTTAGCATGAAAATATTGTGTAGAATTATTACATAAACTTTTGTAGCATTTAATTCTCCAAAATAAAAAATAACATAACTAATAAATTGTATCTCTTTTATTATTCCAGGTACGTGGTGCAATTTCATCAACTACCAACACAAAAAAACGCCAAGTTCAATTGACCTGGAGGCTGCGACCGTGTCCAGCGCGAAATATAAGGGAACGTCAAAGAACGGACAAGTATTTTTATGCTTCCTTACACTTACAAATCTTTTCTGGATCGTTGACTACGCCAGCTCCTGCCAGCCCTGCGCAACGTTCGGTGTTCATTTATTGGTATGCACCGCGCGGTGTGTCTGCGGGTGAACGGGGGCGAAAGAAAATTTAGTGAAAAATTGGGCTATTATCACGGCGCTTCCATGCTGCACCGGTGTTTTGCCTGTCCGTTCAGCGGAGCTGAAGCGCTTCGCTTACTTTGTTGTGCCGCACGCAACAAAAAGTTGCATAATTTGTAACCAAAACAAAACCGCAACAATAAAAAAAAAAAACAAAATACACGATCACACATAAAACGAGCTCTTTTCGGGGGTGGGGAATGGTTTATCATTCGGTTGGTGCGATTGGTTCTCCGTTCTCGGTTTTATGTTCCACTATTTCAGCCCTGCTAGCAACGCCGCAACATTGCACGACGTCGTTTTGTCTTGCGACGGTGTTGTGTAATTTATTCGCGTTCGCAGAACCACCAACCCCGGTATTTTAGTTTTTTTGTTGTGCTTCGCAAAACGCGACTTGCACGTTCTGCATCCGGTGTGTTTGTGTGTGTGGCAACCATCTACCGATAGTGCTTTTATTTTCGTACATGCACAACATGCTCGCTGTCCTCCGCCGTTCGGTTCGTTATCATAGATATCATGAAATGGGTTCTACCGCGATCGCCCGTGTTCGCTTTGCCGGTTTTTGCTGCACGTGCATTTTTCCGCAATTTTGCATACCGACACAGTATGAAAGACTCCAGGGGGAGGGTGGGAAACATATTTTATTGTTTTCCTGGCATTGCCCCACCGTGCCGTGTCTCCGCTTCGTTTCCCGGCGGAAGGAAGCATCATGGAAATCAGATGGAACCGTTTTCCTGTTCTTTCCGCGCGCCGTTTTTGTCTCTTTTGTTGCAAGTGTTTTGTTGTCGGTCTGTTAATGTAGATCGCTGCCCGTGTGCTCTTTTCTGCTCCGGCACCAGCGCTGCTCCGGAATAAAGAGCAGCAACACACACACATAGAGAAAAAAACACTGTCTGACTAAAAATAAAACCGAATCACCTTCCGCTTCAGAAGGAACGGAGCACTAAACGAACGATCATAGCTGCGTGATAACGATACCGAAAACGGTGGGATGACACGGCGGACTCGGGGAGGGTGGAACCCCTGAACCTTATTCAAATGAGTTTTCTGGGCGCGTACGCTCACGGTGCGCTGCTTCCTGCCATAAACCCAAAGCCCCGGCCGGGTCCCTCCAAAAGCGTTCCGAGCGAACGGTCGTCCCACCCTTCGTTAATCCGTGGGCCAGCTCCCGGAGCCATTGCGGCAGCACCGGTCGACTTTTATCATTTTTATCGCTAATTGTCTCTCTTTCGCTCTCCCGGTGCAACAGTCCAGCGGCGATCAACACCGCGAGTTGCGAGTTGCGAATGCATTTGCCATTGCGATTTGGGCACGGGGGAAAAAAGGCGTATCGAAGATAAGACCTCCGCGGTCTGCTAGAGATAGAACGAGAGAGAGATAGAGAGAGACAGGGAAGGTGCAAACGGGAGTTACAGGGGATGTAAGATAAGAAAGACACTGTAACGTATGCATGTATGTGTGAGTGAGTGTGTTTTCGTAGGTTGGTCCCGGCGATAAAGTAACGCGAACGTAGCGAAGGCTGGCGAAGTCATCCAGAAAGGGAGCTTCCAACCGTGGCCGGGTCGTATCAATGTCCGGACATCAGATGCAAAGCAACAAAAAGCCTCAAGAAAAGGTGTGCGAACCACCCAACAACAACCACGCTCCGCCATTGGGCCATTGCAACGCACCTCCTTTTCCCCTCCCTCAGGTGCTTTTGGGGGAGGGGGTAAGACTTCAAAGTCTTCATTCTTTGCCCAGCAATGGTCCGGGTCCGCCGGCAGGCTTGGTTTTTTTTTTTTTATCCCTCCGTACCGCAAATGGATGGTGAACACTTCACGCGTACCCGCGGCCGTGGAAGATCAGCTCGCCGCCGATAAGCCTGCCGGGCAATTTGATACTGGAGCACGCAGCGAGTGGTGGCGATGCCTGCGCGGGAAGAAGGTAAACGAACCTGCAAAATGTCATGCCAGCTGACGGAGGAGGAGGTGGACGTCCGGAGGAGCGTACACGGGAGAAGCTGCACGGATGCAGCAGCAGCAGTGTATTATGAGGGTGTACCACCGGTTATCCCGCGCGTTAACGGTTATAGCCACCGTGATTTACGTGATTTTCATTATCATCATCGTGCCGTGGTTGCCGTGGTCGTCGTTCTGGTCCTGGCTACGTTGGACTCTCGCTGTGGTCGACGCTGGTGCGTACATTCGACCAACGGACTACGGACGCTGCAGCGCCCGTTTTTATCACTCTCGGTGGTGGAGCGGCCATTTGCTGTGCCGATGCTGGCCCCGAAATGGGGTTGAATATCAATATTTTCTGCGCAAATGTCCGGTTTGCGACAGTTTCTCGTCAGAAACTCCAGGACCAGGTCCCTAACATCCAGAGCTTACCGGGGGGCGTTGGTAGCAGCGAATTGTTTAAAGTGAGGTGATTTATACCGCATTATTTGGGATTGTCGTACCATCCACTCCCTCTCTCCGTTTGTTCGATTCAATTAAGGAAGATAGTAATATAGCCCACTTATCAGCTATCTCTGCCCCATGTGTAGGAGAAGGTACACGCGACCGACCGAAAGCGGCAGAAAAGGTATCGATATTATTTAGGCGATGGTGGAAGCGATTTAGGTACGCGTTATTTATTGCTCCAGTTAGTTCGGTATACCCTGTGCCCTAGGAGCGTCCCGGAACAACAGGTTTCAGATATTGCGCTGGAACTGGCACAGCTGATGGGTCGTTTTATGGAACTTTCCTTGCTGCCGTGGGCAATATATTCTCCACCGTTTAATTATTACTGATCGCACCTATCGGGCGAAATTCATTGTTATTGGATGTGTTTTATGAAGTAACGATTTATTCCTGTTTAGGAGGACGCACTACCTACTCCAACTGCGCTGTGCGCTGCCAAAAGCTGTACTTGCCTTTCAAATTTATTTCATTTTTTGTTGTTGTCTTGAGTGATTTTTATCTTGTCAGTTGGGCAACTCGTGTTGGGCAGAACTTTCTGCGGTGCGCTTCGTTTGCGCCAGCTCACCTTATTTGCTTGAAATGAATTCAATTGCAGACTTTGCAGGCACACCGCACCGGCAGAACTCATTAGCGACTGGTTCAACCAAATTAAGCTCGTTACCTCACTTACCGCCTCCATAGATCCGTGTGCATCCGACTGGCTCCAGCATACTTAGAATGGTGTGTGTGTGTGTGTGTGTTGTTGTGAGGAGTGAGTGAGGTAGTACTGCTTCTGGGAAACTTTTCGAAACAGTTCTGTCTAGCGCTCGCTTCGTTGAGAAGTCCGTAGGTGCTCCGTGGACTTCTCGTTAGCAGGGAGTTCACGACGGGGCGGTCGGACTTGCTTCGCACAAAATTGGATCGTTATATTTTGCCAATTTTTACCATTTTTAAGAGCCGACTTACCCCTAATGGTGGTTTCTGCGTGGTGGTGGTGGTAATCGTGAGTATGCCTCGCGGTGGCGCGGTACGATATCAAAGAGCCCAAACTCCAGCGCTGACGTTAAACGTCATCCTTTCGCTCCAAAATGGCACGGCTTTGGTGCCGAGGGGAGCTCGGTGCAGGTTGTCATTGGCCGTGCTCGCTCACTTGACGTCGGCGGCACCTGGGTCGTGTTTTGATGCTCAATGGGCGAACGGGTGCAAGACACCCGAGACGAAGCAGTACGGCTATTTTGCAAGCCTTTCGGCAGCTTTTTCTACAGCCCGCCAAAAGGAGCGCCCGCTGAAAAGTTGCTCCCAAGCGGCACTTGAGAAAATCCCTCCGGGAGGTTGCAGGAGTATTCAAATTTTCCTCCATTTTCCTCCGTCATCCGACACGCGGACGAAGATCGATCGATCTCTAGCGCCCGAGCTCGCCACGCTCGCTCTCGCGATCGACGAAGGTTTGAAGAAATCTGCATGCGGCTCAAACTCACACAAAATGCAAAATCTACCCCCGTCACGCTGTGTGCATACACACGGTGTCCAATCAACGGTTTTACGCCTTTTATGGGTTTAATTATTTCTTTGCGCGGGCATAACACGAAGTATGAGACTTTTTTACATCCTTCTCAATCGCCTTCGTGACACGGTACAGGGTTTTTGTGCTCCGTTTTGATTGGTGGAGAGAAAGAGCGAGAGAGAGAGAGAGAAAAAAGACTAAAAACATATTTTGATGGGTACTAGGATTTTTGCATATGAATCCACCTTTACGCGTGCAAAATCGAGGCCCCTTCTAGCGAAGGATACATTTAATAAAAATGCTGCTGACCGGCGGAAAATGAGCGTAGAAGACGGTGAAGAAAATCGATAACGTTATAAGCGTACGGAAGGATTTTTTTCTTCCTTCTCCCGTTGTTGCAGTTGCTGTTGGCGAGCTTCATTTAGTGTGCCTTTCGCTCGCTAATGAGCTCATTGTGGCAAAACTTTATGCAATGCTTTCCACTCGTGTCCATCATTAGAGCGTTTGCAGCTGCACCATTCACCTTTACGGTGCATTTTTTATTGGCCTATTTTGCAGTCTGGGACCGATAATGAAATGAACAATCGTATAGGAAACAAAACAGAAAACTTAAAAAATAGTTCAATCTATTTTACGCATTATTTTGAAACAGTTTTTAATATTGTGAGAAGCAATGTTTTGTTCTTTATTATTTGACGTTTATTTATTCATCAAAATATTATTTTATTTTAGTTATTTTAGTATAGATTAACAAATCTCTTGAATCATTAAAGAGAAAATGAGGCTTTAAGAAACTCGTTAACTTCTGCAAACAAATGAAAACACGGAAACAATGTTTCAAATTTGTAAACGAATTTCCAAAATATTTCGTAAAATGTAAAAGAACTCCTGGAACTTTAATTTAATACATTTCTCTAGCAAAACCAATCTGTTATCCATTTCAATGAATCATAAAGCGAGAAGGCTTTAACTTCGTTTTTTATCGAACTGGGTTCGGTTTTTGTGAGCATCAAAAATCATTTGAGAGTGAGTAAGTGGAGTGCTTTCAAGCACATGCTTAATCTCCCGAGTGCCTCAATATCAATCAACGGCAGACCGTTCGATTGCGTCGTAATAAAACAAAAAAAGGCCTCTATCAAACCTTCTATCATCCTCATATTCCCACCGTGCGACAGGCCACCTGAAGCTAGTGCTTAAATTTTTGCACCCCCGCCATGAGAAGTGAAAGCTCGCCGGACGCTTTGGCCCCGGAGATCACGGTGAAGTGCGCTCACGAATGCGCTCACCCGCCGTGTTCCGGTCGTGTTTTATCGTGGGGTGTACGCGGGGATATCCCTACCAGCCAGTGCCCGGCTGTGAATACTTTCCCAGGAGGCGCCTTTCCCCGCACGCCGTTCGAACCATCCGCGCACGATAAACGTACGTCGATTAATGCGATCTTAAAAGGGTCCGGGGTTTTGTGTTGGGCGAAACTTTTGAAAAACTAAACGCACTCACTCCCACAGCACAGCAGCAGTCTGTGCGTGTGGCTTCGGTATTTCGGCTGCGCAGCCAGTAACTGTAATAATAAATGCTTTTAACCTATTTTTGGGTACCTCCCTCGCTCGGGGTGGCCAAACGGGCGCGTCCGTGTGGATTTCCCTGTGGGCAATAAAATCACCGACTTAACTGGGTGAAGCTTTCCGCTGGTGTGATTGTATGGGTGAGAGAGGTAGAGAGAGAAAAAAAAATAAACGTGGCAAAATCGCGCACTGAATTTTCTTGCTTTTATTAGGTACGCACACGCGCTCGAACCAACACCGTCGCTTTATCTGCGATTTTTTTTTACCATCGAGTTTGGGGGAAAACAGGTCCAGAACGTCGAAGTAAATGAAGCCATCGATGTCGCCGGTCTTGTGCGGCCGGGTGTGTTGTATCCTTCCCGGTTCTGAACCGTTTTTGTTTAAAGCTTTGCAGAGCGCGCGTGAACGAACGACGAGCGGCCGCTCACCGCCGACCATAATGGCGCAAGCGAGGTTAATGAGTCATTTTCCACCCGCTCTTTTTTAATGGGCCTTCCTAGTGAAAAAGGTGGAATAGCAAGGCAGGTACGGTTGGGTGCGGTGTGGTTCGCACATCCACCGGAGTACTTTCTTCCTTTTAGTGGGCTTCATCCTCCATTTCCTTGGCCGAGGCTCCTCCCCTCCCGGGTGGGCGACCGGGACCGGTAATGTTTTCATTTTTATAATCGTCGTCCGGTTTTTTTGACGGGAAAGGAAGAGGAAAAGGGAGTGGGCGGCCAAGTAAGTTAGAGAAACTCCCATCGGCTGGAGGCGCGAGACGGTTTCCGCGGGCACCAGTAGAGAAGTTGAGAAAGAGAGAGGTTAAACGCTTCATATGCTACGATATTTGGAGCCCTTTTGTGGAGGCTTTTCGTGGCTGCTACCTACCGAGAAGAAGGTTGCTCCTTTCGATCGTCCATTGCCTATAGGGTGTATGGGGGTGCTTTAGCTATTGTGTGCTGTTGTTTGCTGTTTTGTTTTTGTTTAGTGAAGCTGTTTAAATTTTCATTCCAAGTTCTCTTTCTGCTTCTTTCGGAACCGTTAAATGTCGGCCGATCTGTTGATGATGATGATGCTGCGGAAATGCCGCTGCCGATAGAGGCACCAAACATTAAAGCACATTCGCATACAACCCGTTCGCGGTTTAAAAGTAAAGAGTCAGGTCAGACATCATGTGCCTGACTCTAGCGAGGGCTTTAAAAGCATTTCTGGTCTCTGTAATTTTGACATGTAATTTTGTGTTTTTTTTTAATGCTGAAACAAATGCTGCTTTTAATTGCTCAATATTTTTTTAATCACCCATAAATAAGATTATGATATGAAATTTATTCGAGTAGCAACCGAACACCCGATGAAGGAAATTCGGTCAAATGGTCTGGCAAAACCCTTTTTTTTGCAAGGAATATTTATTTCAGAACATTCCACAAGGGCATTATTGCTTCCCTAACAAATTGCACCAATCGACAACAACCCTTCTGGAAACTGCCTATTTGCATTTTTCAAAACATCTTTTTCGCTCCTTTCCCTCGCCGCACAACATCGTCAATATCGTTCGGTGGGTGGGCCATAATGTTGTCTCCCGTCGGTCGGCGAGACCTCCCCCGAGTCATCTGTCACAATCGGTTAAAAGGGCATAAAAAGTGTACGGGACCAAGCGGGCCCGCAAGGAATCGTTCTCGCACACCGACCCTGAAGGGTTAGCCCCAGTCCCCGCAGCGTGCGGAGGTTATTGATATTGATTCGATGTGACTTATTTCGCCGCGATGCCCGCACGGTTTCGTGCAAAACATCATCGCCCTGCACCCATCCGATCCGATACGATCGGATCCTGGAGGTTATTAGAAGTCTTATTTATAGGTTATGGCAGACCGGACTCGTGGAGAGTGGTATTGACCATAATCGGGTACCGGTATCAGCGACAACTTTACGCTCCTCGCTTGCTCGTCGTCTGCTGCTGCTGCTGCTTTTTGCTGGGTTGGCAATAAAGTTTAAGTTTAGCCTTTTTCCATACGCGGGTTTGACCCATCGCCCATCACCCCCTCCCATGACCGTGGCTTGAGTGTCTTTCAAGAATCCGTTGGTTGAGTCATAAGCGAGCACGCGGCGATTGCAAAAACCGCCTTGTTGGCCTTTTATAGCGCTTACTTTTAACTTATCAGGATGCGATCGGAGTGGTGTCCATGTTTTTCCATTTGCACGAAAAATACAACCACATACAGGAGTTTATGCAGCATGTCTTAGCATTTCAATTGTGCATCAAACATGTAATTTAAATTTGGTTT
>JXXB01016073.1:0-20136 GCA_000956275.1 Anopheles koliensis
AGAAAGACAGAGATAAAGAGAGAGCAGCAGTTTTTCTTTCCGGTGAGGTAACCACTTCGTGTGAGACAGTCTGAGGCTCGAGAGCGTCGGTTTGTGGTGTTAATTGACATTGATTCGTTGAGCATATCGTCTGAGTGATGTTAAAGCTGAGAAAAGGAAATGATACCGGGGTATGTGAGGAACTTTGTGTGGCGCGTTCGTGTAATCGTATGATTGTAATTAGAAGAAACTGTGTATGTTTTCCATGTGCGGCTTTTATGGCATTCTAATCAGTCACGAGAGCATGTAGTGTTGGGTCGCTTTATTTTTCTATTTTGTGTATGTATGTATGTGTGTTTGTTTTGCTGCTGCTGTAATTAATTTCTATAGAAATACCTTTTGCATGCTGGGGGCAGTAGAGTAATTTGTGTGTTTGGTTTCGTATATTAATCCAATGTGTGTTATGTGAGAGCATAATGGAGACAATAAATATCCCTTCCAATTATAACTTTGTGATATTATTCAACTAAAAACATTGTAAAAAACAATCAAACGTAATAAGCTCAATGACAGAGATCAAATTTTCAGAGAAGAGATAATACCGGAGAAGAAAGAAAAACACGCCTAGAAAGAAAAATACTGAGTCCACAAATAAAAAAATACAAAATAGTAAATCAACAGAAACTAAAGCAATATGGAACCATTTAAATAATGAATATATCCAATTGAAAGGTTTCAGTAATTAAATGAATGAGTGTACAGCAGGCAAAAAAATGAGAGAAAGAGAGAGAACACTTGACATATAAACAAAATTAGAGAGAAAAGAGAGTGAACAAGAGAGAAAAAATTAGAGGAAAGAATGATTGATACAGAACAAGTAAAAATGGAAATGTGGTTGATAACTAAAACGATGAAAAAGTTTAAGAAAGATAGATGAAGAAAGAGAGATAGAGAGAGATACAAAGAGAGCAAGAGAGAGAGAGAGAGAGAGAGTACATGTTTGATAGAGTTAAAGAGTTTCGAAATTGAAGAGCACATTGAATTGCGGAACAGCAGTTTCTTGAATTCCCCCATGCAGTGAGCAAGACCCCATGAAAGTGAGAATTTGTTTTAACATTGCTACTCCTTCTTCACTTCCACGTTCCCCCGCATGGTATTTGTATGTATGTTGTTTCGATTTCTTGTTTGTTTCTTACTTTTCTTTTTTTCACTTGTTCTTGTTTTCGCTACTTGGTGAATATTCGATGGAGGCCAGTGAGAGTAATTGGTAGTGTACTAAAAAGGACGCAACAATTGGGATGGCAGCACTTTTTTTGTTCTTAACATGTGTTTCATTTTTCGCTTATTCTTCCTGATCTGCTGATGTACAATATGCAATTTTAACATATTAGTTATTTTGCTTGTTTTAGTTGGGTTTGTTTTTTTGGTTTTTGTTTAGACCTTTTTTGGTAGATTTTTTAGTTTTATTTTCGGGTTGCATTGTTTTGTTACACCGTTTCTGCTCGCATATTTGCGCTTCTTTCCATTTGTTTTGGTTTTTTTTAGTAAGGAGGGGCTTACATAAATTCATAATACGATATAAGCTTACACACGCCTTGATTTGCATTAACTGTCGCCTTGCAGCAATATGTTTCATTGTTTAATCTTCATCTTTGTTTTATTTTCATCGTCCTTCTACTGCTTATTTTTTATACATATGACAGTATCTTCTAACCGTTTGCGAACTACTAGAACTCACTTGCTTGCTTCGTTTCGTTTAATACCAACACGTACTAAAGAAGTTTGAGATGCTTGGTTTGGATGAGTGAGTGTAGCTGTCTGTCTTGTTCTTGTGTTTGTGTATGTGTGTCAGTAAACTTTGCATTGATTAACGAAACAGTATTAGTTCTCTAGAATTTATTTCATCAGCGCTCTATCAGTTGTAGCTTTCATTGCAGCATAATTGTTTTCACTATGTGCCGGTTGCTTGCACTTGTTTATTCCAATAATGATTTTTACTACTACGCGAGTACCGCTTCCTTGTTTTCTTCGTTTTTTGATGGATTACATTTCTCAGAGAGCGTCACGATCACCCGTGTTCGTTTTTACCTTTTTAGCAAAAATATATGAATAATAAATTAATCTGATTAAGAACTCTATTGAAGTATTTGTTAATATAATTTCTTATGCTTTTTTTAATTCTTGAAGAGGGGGAAGGGATCGTTTTAGGATAGCGTGTATTTTGATAACGCATGTTTGAGTGAGTGATTGAGAATGTGTGTTTTTCTGCTTATTTTGCTCTTTGCACATCTCTTTCATCCGAGTTCAGTTTAGTAGTGATAATAATTGTAGTTAAAACTAGTAGCGGCGTTATCTAAGAAAAGCATCTATGAGCTCCTGCGTGGGCGAGTTCGAGTTATTACGATTTGCATTTAGAATTTCGTCAGCTTCTGGTACCTATAGAGTGTGAGTGTGTGTGCGTGTTTGTGAAAGAAAGAGCGAGAGAACAAGCGGGCGAGCGAGCAAAAAGAGAAAGAGATAGAGAGAGATTCTGAATGAAGCAAGAATAAAACAATAACAAAATACTCTCCTATCATTCCGAAACGTCATGCTCACACTCGTCCACCCTACGTCATATGAATCTCCTGGGTCGTTTTTTTAAATTACTTTACCTAAGCGTAAATTGTCCTGAACGTTGGACCGGTCCAGCGCGTAGAAGAGATATAAAATTGGTATAAGATTTATAGGCAAACCGAAACGAATATCTATAAACGGGAAGGGCCGACCGTAAGCTTTGCTACCTGGACTGTGAGGTTTTGGGTTTTGGGGTGTATGGTGTGAGTGTCAGCAAAATTCGAATGTATTCCCAGTCTTACACAGAACTAGTTTAACATGGTAAAGTTTTCAGTAAGACATTGACTAGGTAAGCAGGGCACTCTGCTAGCCACACATTACGAGGGCAAAGTGAGGTAACGAAAATGTGCTATCGAAGCACTGGAAACGTAATGTGATGCCTTACTAACAGCTTAATAGCAACGTATATTAAGCATTAAAGTAGAATCGTTCACTATTGGAACTGCAGCAGAAAATCAATGTTCGAGAGTGCACAAACATTTTCAATGTAAAAAATAACAACATAAACAGACGCACCCATGTTTGGTGCTACTCTAGCTCGCTTGCAACGTTTTGATCCAAGCTCACTATGTGCTAGGAACGTCTAATAAAGCTTGCCAGTGCTTCCACTAGCGGCGGTGTGGATACTGGATACGGGGTAGAAAACACGGACGCTATACGCGCCTCAGTGTTGGTAAGTGTTTAAATGTGTATGTGTGTTTTATTTGTGTATGAATCTGTACTTTATACCTGTTTCCCGTATCGTTCCGTATGCGCAATCGTCCAAAACATCTTTGACAAATTTACACGGATCGGTCGAACCCAACATCTCCGCATCTTGACAGCTTCGCGCAGCAATAACAACAACAATCTACCACCATCTAACGGTCGGACAAATGTTAAAACTTATAATTCATTTTTCAAAAACATGCATAATCATAAAATGCGCCCAAATGTACATTTCAGCTGCTGCTCCTACAAAACTTTCATCATTTTACGTTATTTTATTAGATGGCGAAATTTCCACTGCATGGCGGTGTGAAATATGTGGTCACGTAATGTTTTTCTCTGTAACAACGTGCTTGTTTTGGACGAGGAACATTAAAATTCGCTCACTGGTGTCTGATCCGAGCCGAGTGGTGAACGACCCGATAGTATGCTTGAAGCAGATGGTTAAATAAAATGGTATTGAGTTCACGAGACACCTCCACCCCTCTCCCATTCCCTCCTTACTCCACACAACAACCGACCCCTCTTGCACGGAATAGATTACAGCTTGTTTTCTTTGGTTTCTCTTTTCCGCCTGCTCTGTATGACCATTTTGTTTCTGTCTATAATTTATCCACTCCACCTTTCGCGCACACGCCGCTGCTCGGCTGCGTTTAGTTCACACTGATGTTTTTGCAATGATTTTTTAATTAGTATTAATTTTCCTTGTTTTTTTTACTAAATTATGATCTGCAATATTTTGTTATCTGCGGTTTGTGTGTTTTATGTGTAGAATTTTGTTTCTGAATGACTTGCGAAAGAGGTTTCCTAACAATTGTATTCTCTTCTTTTTTTCCTTCTTCTTCTTATGTGTGCATCGCTCTATCTTGGTGAAGTATTGATTATTTACTAGTTTTTTTCTTTTTTGGTTTCGTTCCTTTTGTTTTTTTTTTTCTGCGTTGTTGTAAACAGTGGTAGTAGTAGTTTTCCCGATTTACCTTGCACTCTTTCCTCATCCTACGGTTCCTGTAGCTTTTGCGTGTGTGTGTGTATATGTGTGTGTGTATGTGTGTGTTCTTGGTTTTGCTCTCCGCGCACCCTGACAGTCCTGTCCTATCGCCGTTTGAGTTTTTTGGTTTTTAAATGTTTATTAAAGAGTTGGTTTTGTTGGGTTGTACTCTTGAATAGATAATAGATGAAAAAAGTTTTGCAAATTCCCAATAAATTGCAGAGAGAGAGAAAGAGAGAGTAGGTGTGTATGTGTTTGTGTGTGTGTGTTTTTGTGTGTATGTGTGTTGTTCAGAATTACCTACCGGTAGTAAGCGTTGAACGAACGATGGAACGGACGTACGACCTGAACGGTCTTAGTATCTTCCCTATACACTCAGCCACACGTCACATCCACCATATCCATGTCGCGTGTTTCTGCTAGTGAGAGAGAGAGAGACGTTTGGCTGTAGTTTAGGATCCACACGTGCCTTTCAGTAAACTGTTTAGTTTTTGCATTGCGCTCGAATAATAGCATAGATTCGTAATGTTTCTTTTTCCTGGTTTTTATTTTTTTTGTCTGTTTTCTCTATTATTACGTTTTCCGATCGCAAAATTAAACCACACACGCAATAAACATTCGCAGAAAAAGCAAGCTATTTTTGTGTGTTTAAATCTCTTCAATAGTAGTTTAATCTGTATTTAGGTTTTTTTTTTGGTTTCGTTCCCGTCCGCACAGTGTGTTTGTTGGTCTTGTATCACTCCAGTTCCGGTTCTACACATCCAACACTTCGTGGTGAGATATGAAGGCTGTACAACTTGTGTGTAGCGCGTGTTTTTTTGTTGTTACGCGTTCTGCTTCGGGAGTAACCTTTCTCGGTTTGGCTGGTTTCTTTTTTTTGTCTTTGGTAGGATGCAATTCTAGTTGTGACGATGTCTTTCGGAACCTTCCACGAAGGTGTGTGTGTCAGTGTATACGGTGTTGCTGCTGATGTTGTCATTACTACTAGTACTATAACTACTGTTACTACTACTATTACTACTGCTTGCTCCATACGAAGGACGAAGGAAAGGATGTACGGATCGCGATCGCGGGTTCGACGTGTACTCTTCAGTGTTTCGCTCCGATTCCGCTGCTACTGCTTCACACTGTGTACCAGACGTGAGGAACCGTTTTTTTTACGCGATCTCCGTGAACGCGGGTCGAGAATACGGTTACGGCTGTATTTTTTTGTTTTCTTCTCTCATTTCATTTACGAGGAGTGCAACAGGTTGATTCTGAAGTATGAGTTTAATTAGCTTTTTGATGGGCAGGACGCTAGGAACTAGGAGCTGGTGTATATGTTTGTCTGTAGCTGTCGGTGTGTGTATGTGTGTTTTATGTAGTGTACCAACTACGGGATTACCGAGTGAAACGAGATGCAATGGAAGAGGAGAAGGAGGAGGAGGGCAGTGAACTGAGGGTATGTGAGAGAACAGCCTCTGCTGTCGGTGTGCGGTAGAGCTATATGCATGTAATGTATGTACGGTCTCTTTAAAAGCTGTTCGAACGACGTCACGTGCGACGATCTACGTCAATCGGATGGCGCCCATTGGGGGAGGGAGGAGTAGGTGTTTTATCTTCTCAGCGCTCTGTTGCACTTTTTCGCTTTCAGACCGCTCTAGGTGAAACTGGTAGCCAGCGTATGAATTCCGCTGGCCAAAAAATAGCACGAAGTGTTCGTTTCACTGACGGATGGATGGTCGTTGCGCGGCGGAGAACAGAACGGATCCAGAAAGAAGAAAGAGAACGTAAAGCGGAAAGAAAAAAGATATTATTAGATGGTTGTGCTCTGATCGATGGCCGATCCTACCGACCACTCGTCCGTCCGGGAAGGGGGACGTGGGACGGACACTGAATGGCGGAGGATGTGCGGCGCTCGAAGTTTCTTTGGTTTTTGTACAAACGGGAACATAACACAGACATTGGAGGAAAGGTGGGATGAGGAACGTAACAGGAATGCTGTCGATGTCGAGGACCTACTCAGCTGGTAGTTTGTTTGCTACGAATTGCATAACTGTAGGCGCAAGGCGTCCAGTTTCTCGCGCCTAAATGTATGCACTCCGAGTCGAAAACTTATTCCAACTGATTACAAATCCGTAACAGTCACTGTGAATGGAATCTGTGACCAGGATTGCATTTATTATCCTTTTACGCTTCGTTTTCGTCGCAGTTACATGGTGAAATATCACGACGATAGCGAAGTTAAAAGGGTTAATCATTCGATCGTTCGAAGCACACATTTTTGAAGCGTTTTGTAGTGCACAAATGTAGGCGTTAGGCTGCCAAAAATCTTCAACAGTGTCTTAATGAACGATTTATTAGCAATATTGCTTTACTGACAAAGCTGGTCGGCTAGGATTCTTCCACGGGATGAGGTAAAGGGAAGGTTGATGGGATTTGGAGGGTCACTATGTCATATCCGCACGGAGCACTTGATTTATATTGGTCAAATATTGTTGCAGCCGTTCTGCGAATTGCATACTTCCGAGCATGACGCTCGATTTGTTGTGCCGGGAAGTAAGCAACGCGTACAGAAAATTATTTTTAAAGTTAGTCGAATTCCGCGCGGGTCTTGTCTTCAGTCGCTCGTCCTCGTTCTGATTGTCCTGTCGTGCGGTTGTCAGGTCGAGTGGTGAGGTTCCTGTTTCTCGATGTAGCTATTTCACGCTTCCCTACATGCTTTATCTGGGAGTTTCTCGATTTTTTCATTATGAGTGGTTGTTGCGTTCCTTATCTGTGTGATCTTCCCTGGATTTTTAAAGTTTATTTAATTTTTTATGTTTGCGACCGGCTACTACTTTGCCCGAGTGCTTGCCGACAGCATTTGATTGCCCACATGACTAGAGAGTTTACTATCTATGGCAGGTATACACGTACTGCTACGGAGGCTACTGGTTCGAGCAATTTATTAAAGGCAAACTATCCACGTTCAGCCACGACTAGTGAGCCATTCCGAATGTGTGTCCGTGTGTATAGTTGGTGTTCTAACTCCGGACATCACCGACTAGGTTGGTGCGCGGACATACAGCCAACGAGCATGGATCTGCGTCAAAGCAAGTAGCGCTAACTAACCAGAGAGTCGCACAGCACAGGAGTCAAATTTGGTGTTTGTGTGTACCCGTAAGAATTTTAACTGATATAAAATATCAACGCACTGTGATGTGCGAGGGATTGAGAAAAAGGGAGGAGAAGAGCATCGGATTTAAAATCATCGAAGAAAGCATAGGGTTTGATATTTGCTCCATGCATTCGATCTTCTCAAGTTGATAATTTAATTTTCAAATGAAGTTTTCTTTAAAAATGTTAATGAGGTTTACATGGGAATATTTGTAGAAACTAGTTTATAAGATTCGTACGTGAGTGGGCTTGATTGGGTCATGATTGGAGTAGGAGTGGAAGGAAAAGCGCCTGTGTATTTACCCTGGTAATGGACTGGGGATAGTTTGGTATATGTCAAGTTGGCTATTAATTGGATATGTTTACAGAGTAAAGATTTTGCATTCGAAACATCATTTATGTTGCATTCTTTTAGACGTAACGTTAACACAAAATTACATAATCTAACTGTTAAGGTGGTTGAACATGTTTTTTGCAAATGATGGAAAAAGAACTTGTAAACCTTGTACATTTGCCATTGCACATGACAATATATAAATATAACTGAGAATGAATTCGGTTGTGTTATACGGGTTGCATAAATTCGGGCGAATTTTTTCAGTACTTTACTATATCAACTCTTCTTGACAAAAAAAAACTGAGACTCTGGATGACCCAAACAAGTTGTACAAAATGCAGATGAATTTTTCTTAATTATTCTCTCGTATTATTAAAACAGAATATGTAGAGTAACTCTACACATTCGTATAATATAAGGATAATCGTTTAGAGTAATAAAAGCTAATGTGAAAAACAGTGTATTTCAAAAACAACTAAGTGATTAGTTTGGCAAATATGTTACACTTATTGGATTTCTTCTCATTCCGTATGAAGCTTATTGTTAATTATGAATTCTGTAGTTTGGCGTATTCGAAGAATACAAAATTTAATGTTTATGCAACTAATATTGCATTGAACTAAAATATTATTATGTTTGTTGCGATCAACACTAGTATCAAAGTTTCTAAGTGAGCTTTAACTTGAACTAAGTTTAAGAGAGTTTAACAATACAACTTCGATGTATTTAATTCTGTGTTATGATAGTTTTTATCCTGCCTGTAATTAAACAATAGAGAAAAAGTAATGGTAAAGAATCAATGTGTGTGTGTTTTTCATATTTAAATTGAATCGTATGTAATATAAAATGAATTAACAAAAAACGGCATGAATTTACTAATGAAATTACTATAAACTTCGCTTCATTAACATTTGAATGAGAATTAAATCGAAATTAAACATGAGTCACCTAATGTCCTGGGTGAACTCGAAATGTAATGGAATATTTACCCGCATCTATGCAACCTCAACATGACCAAGTTCGAGTACATAAACAATTACTCTTAGCTTTTAGCTAATTGGGCCTTGGATAGTTGACTATTTGTGTGCAAACCTTTCCTAATGATTTCTTTAGATATTTTAAACGCGTCACTATTATATTGTGAGCACTTCACACGTCTATTTTCATGTCAATTTTTTTAAATGACACAGTAGCCTACTTTAGATATACCAAAGACGTGTAGATGTGTTTTTGTTTGTGTTCAAAAGAGAGATAGTTAGAACATTCTATATCTCTTTAGCTTCTTTCCGTTTCCCATGCAAGCCAGGCTGTGAAACTCTCTGCCTAGGTGCGATCGCCTTCCGTGCTTTATCAAAGGAAAACGCAAGCGAGGGAAAGAGGAAGAGAGCGGAGACAGAGAGCACAAGAGGGTAACGGGGTGGACTGGTGTGGAACGTTGCCATTTTGAAAACAAGTAAAAAAACGTGTAAAACCATATGAAACGGAAGAAGAAGAAGAAGTGGTTAGCAAAATACAACAAAAACATAATCGAATCGAATAGAAGGTACAATTACGGTGATATATTTTGTGCGAGCATCTTGTCCTGGCAGGTTTCCTCTGTTTTACTTTTGTATAAAGATTGAATTTTTTTTGTTAAGGTTATTTCATAGTTGGGGCATCGTGCGTTGACCCTAGCCTCAGTAGCCGCAGTTGCTGTACTATACAACTTAATGACTGCTCTCGAAAAAGAGGGAATTGCGCGGAAAGGGTGGAAATAACCCGTCCCGGTTACAATAGTGAGTACGTGGATGTTAAAGGTTCAATTGAAAAATTTTAGACCATACTCATTTTTTTTGTTGCTATCCTAGAGAACATTGATTTTGAATAATTCGATTATGCATCGTTGGCAGGAATGTCCAGCGGGAATGATTTTTTTTTAATGGGACATGTAACTGGCTGACAACTGGAGCTGTAAGTAGCTAGGATACACACAGAACCCGAAGAGCGTATTGCGCGTATTCTTCTAATTGCGCGAGCCATAAAACATTATCCGAAAAATTTCGTTCTATTCGTATTCATTTTTTTTCATTGCTTTCGTACCGAGCAAGACAAGGGAACACTGAGTGGGGAAATATCGGCGTGAGTTAGGCGTGTTGTGAGTGACGTGTAGTTGAAGCTGTATTATATTGTATCATATTCCGGTCAGGTGCGTATAATGAAGGAGCAATGCTTTTACTTACAGGCCGCTTCTGGTGCTCGCTGGTGGATAATGACGAGAAAGAGAAAGAGAAAGATAGAGAGAAGGGATAATGGGAGAGGTAAAGACAATAGAAAGAGATAGATAGATAGACAAAACGACAGGAAGATCTTGGAGTATGGCAATGAAGATAGAAAAAAATGAAATGGAATAACAGGAACATTTTATTTAATTTTTTGCCAATTTTAAGTTTTTTCTCATATAAATTCACGCAAAAGACACATGAACTAACTATTTTGCTAAAATGCATATTGCATACTAGTAAAGTAAAATTGGTTTTTAACATTAAAATAGAGCTAAATTGAAACATTTTAATTATTCATTTACCTCGCGTCAATAAAGCTAATTGGCTGGTTGTACAGTACTTACTAAAGGTATTTAGTAATTATAAGGATTGATTGCACTTATTCGTTTTTTTTTTGCGCTTATTCGATAAGGGACGGGACGTTTGTTGATGATTTAAATATATTTCCATAAGGATCTTAAAAGGATAATAAATGGATGACTTGATAGGGAAAGAGTGACAGAGAGAAAGATAGACAGAGGATGTAAGAAACGGCGCAGATCTTCACGCCATGTACCGACCGGTGAGCACCGTCCGAAGCCTAAATACAGAACTATAATAAAAAATAAGTAAATTATAATATAAACTAGCAGAAATAGCCATACCCAGTAGTCAGACATCGGTTTCGATACTAACAGCTAAAGCGCTATTATGGCGTTGTTGTAAATTATTATTCGTTCCACCGATGCTTCCGGCGCCGCCGCCTGCACCACCACCACCGGCGCCAACGGCACCACCAACGACACCGCCGCCGCCGCCTCCGCCACCGCCGCCGCCACTGCCACCTCCAATACCGAGGCCTCCACCGATATCACCAACACCACCACCACCACTACCAATACCACCACCACCTAAACCACCTCCACCACCACCACCGTTTGACGGTTGTTTACAGCAGTTCTGTTGCTGCTGCTGCAATTGTTGTTTATCGGTAAGATGCGCTCCTAAAAATGGAACCATACGATTTTGTTCACCTAATAGGCCGGGCGTTGTCTCGACCCCGTCCTCCAGGTCCATCATATCGGACGACGATTCGGACAACGAAGTTTTCTTTAGATGTTGACCTGCCAGGGGTTACGAGGAGAACGAGAAAGAGAAATTGCTTAGTAATTAATTCCAAACCAAGCGAAACTAGAGGGTTTTCTCGTTTTCTCGTGACGAATAGCGTTGATTTTGGGCGCTTAATTGGACGGCGTTTAGCCCAGCCTTACCTAATGTGCCAGGAAGATACGGACAACTGGTAACGTGGTTGAAGTTCTGGCTCTGCATCTCCTCCTGATCCGTTTCCCGATGGTAGAAGTAGTTGAAGTTGCTTACGATAACCGGTACGGGCAGTGCGATTGTCAGTACACCGGCAATCGCGCACAGCGAGCCCACGATTTTGCCCCACACTCCGACCGGCCTGCACGTAGGAGGATAAAGCAAACATGTATTAGTGCTGGTTGCGGATGGAGCTTTTCACGAGAGCTGTAGATGCAACACTACGGAGGTGCCATTAGGGATGGAAGGAGCGAATGGTTGTTTCGTGTTTACCGGGGTACATTGAAAACTTAAAGAATAGTATTTTGTGTATTGTGTTTTTGATTTTCTAGCGCGGTAGGTAAGCGACCAAACAACGCATGGTTCCCATGACACGTGCTCTTACTACAGGATTAAAAACGAAATAAATACACACTTAGATGAAAACACATTTATTAACGTAGGAATCTCTCCGTGCACATTGCATACTTTGCAGCTTATTAGGAAATATTACGCCAAAAAGTATGCAATATCGTTTGATGGCAACAATTGTTTTTGCTTAGCGGGTTGCATACTTTAGCGCTCATTTCAAAAATTTGGATCAAATTTGACAATATGCGTCGCAAAATATGCAAGCCACAATGCGAGAATGCTGCCTGGCGTTGTTTCTACAATTACGCGAGAGATGTTTCGTCATGAGTCTCAATCATCAGAAGAGGCCGAGATGCAGATTAAAAAACACCCTCCCATGAGCTAATCTCTCGCGTAATGTGGAAACTTTTACGTGTGTGTTTAAGTGAACGATTACGAGCGGTCTGAAATGAGATCATGTACGGTAGGATGGGTTTGAAAAAGGATGCAGAAAAGCACATACATAACCTACGCATGCATTGCGGTGAATGTGAATAGTTTAGCGACGCACATGCTTATGGACAACGTGTGAAGGTGTTTAGGACGGAAGCGGAAACAAAAGCGTACGAGCGGTACGAGTGTAATTACAGTCAGTTAGGCACATATAATGAGAACGATAATGTGAGAATTTGTGCGCTGAGATGCGCGCTCGGTGACGAATAGATGGTATTTTTGAAGCATTCAATAGCCTTTATGGACAGCTTACGAACAGCACACCCGTGTGAACGTGTGCGGCAACAGGCAGCTCAACCAGACTGAATCGGACTGCCCTAGGTGAAGTGCCTGTTGCCGAGACAGTGCGTGACCAGTACCATTTGCCCGAGCAAACAAACCATCAAATCAAATGCAATTGACTTTGACAGCCCTTTGGCAGGCACAAATTGCACATTAAATGAATAGCAAATAGTTCTGCAACGAGGGGTGGGCGTTTGATTTTGGTGGGTGTGATTTTACATCACCCCACCCTCCCCCACTTGAGACCAAAAACGCAAAGCTTGCGCTAGCTTGGCAGTGTTAGATTCCGTTTCGCCCGCTGTCAATAGGAGACGTTTCATGCGAATATAAATTTAGGCGCTGAGGTTCGCGTGCGAACCTATTGCATACAGGGCGCACGACTCGCTCCGTATCAATCAACCGGTGTGCAACCGGTGTGTGAGTGATGCGCAAGCTAGTCGTGTACGATTGTTTAAATGTTATGCAGGATGATGATGTTGTGCACAACAAATGCTAGCACATGCCTTGAGTGGAATGAGGGAGGAAGGAAGCGAGGCATCGGTAGAGACAGCGTTTTGAAAATTGCCAATTCGCTACTGAACTATTGGGTTTCGCTCTGGAGGATGATTCTAACAGGCCTAAATTTCTTGCGGGGTGATCTACAGCAGTCTGAGGTACCTCTGCAAAAAAAGGTATGGATGTACAGCAGCCTGTTCGTATGGATTTTGTTTGTGACCCACTATCAGATGTCCAAACCCGATCGGGAGAAAACTGTTTGAATGTAGGTGTATCGTGTATGTATGTACTCGTGGTCGAAGCATGATTTCTAACGAATCCCAGTGTATCAGAGGATTCGTTCATCGGAAGATAGTTGTGCACATCAAACTCGGATGGATGGTGCTGTGCAATTATACATGTGTGAGTGTATGTCCTTTGATACAGAGAAGCATGATTGGGCGAAGCTAAATTATTGTACGACCAACTGTTCAACCAAATCGGTATGTAAAATAAACATGAAAGGCATGTGGAAAGAATAGAATTGGATCGACAGCGGGGCGAACAGTAATTTAAAGATCATGAATAAATCGCGGATAGCGTACATCAAACGAAGTGACGATGTTATGCATGATGGAAAAGTTAGGTTTGCCCATCAAACTGATAAATACTTAATAAAGAAAACAAAAGTGATAGAGGCTGATCGCGCTTGCAATGGCGTTGTGGATGTGAGCGAGTGGTGTTGTGGATGTGAGAGTAGGTTCATGTTTTATGTTTAGCGCAGCGAGCTGAGAGACTAAGAAATCGGGGATTGCGGTTGCACTAGCATGTAAAGCAAGTTTAATGCTGTCTCTTGGGATACGAAATGATAAGTTGTGAAAAGATGGAAGGCACACAGAAACGCAATCTGTATAACAATTTTTTTCCACCGCCCGATTTGCGTGATGCGAGTTGCATTCCATTAGGCTGACGCCCGAAAGGTATACAATTCGCCCTGTGAACTATTGAATTTTGCATAAATTTTGATTAAAAAATGAGACAACCCACACAAAATTGAACGGTTGAGCACAAGCACTGTCGAAGAAGAGCGGTAAAAGCGAGTGCATAGCTTGGTATTTGCGCGAATGTACGCATTATATGTATATGTGTGGGTGTGTGTGAGGAAGAATGGTGAGATGCTGGAATAGCGCGTGGAACGGAAGACAGGCGGACAGTGAAAAATAGTAGAGAGAGATAACAAAAAAAAAACAAAATCAAACGTAAACAAGAGATAATATCATACGTCATGTCACCATATCCGACAGTAGTCATGGTAACTACAGCCCACCAAAATGCATCTGGTATGGACTTGAAGAATGAATTTTCGCTTCCTGCTTCCGCAAAATATACCGCCGATGAGAAGAGTACAACGCCTGCAATTGTTCAACAGTGGGTGGTAGAAGAAATAGAGAGAGAGAGAGAGATAGAGATAGAAAAAGAGAAAGAAAGAAAGAAATAGATAAAAAGAAAGATAAGATCGGTTGTATAGTGTTTTCAATTTTGTTTATCAGCCGGTAAAAGAATATATATATATACATGTATTGGGCACCTGATAATTAGTGCAGTTGCTCGTTGCTATTTCTTAAACATTTGCGACTTGTCGTTCACCGTAGCAGACAGAACGAAAAATATCAAAATAACAACCTGGTGGACCCCACGAGCTTCCGAAACCTTCATTTCGTTTGTGTTTCGACTCGAAAATTTACTATTCAAGCAGACTTACTCGTTGTCATAAGGCTTGATTAGTGGCGAAAACTAATGTGACAAGGCGCCTGTAACGTATGCAACGTGTTGTACAAAATTCGTTCTATAAAACCGTATTCGTCAGCATTATTTTATGTTTCTCTTAATACATGTCCTGAATCGAACATGTGTGTGCATGAGTGAGTGTTTGATCGAATGGATATGCTAGGCATATCTCTACCCCATAACCGTATTGTTTCCAAGGCAAATCACGGTATTCTGATGAAGGTCGAGACATACCAATGAGATGTGTATGGTGTTGATGGTAAGGGTTAATGGTGGAAGATTTCGAGTGTAAATTGGAAGAATGGTGAAGAAACTGCGTCTCCAATTTTCCATTTGGTTCGCGCCGGGAAACGGAAGCAATTTAACGGTGGCTTTTTAATACATTCTATGGCTGTCTCGGAAACGATTCCGAACTTTCACCGACAAACTCATCTGGTGCGAAGTGCAGCGAAGTAGTTGTGTTGATCGTGAGCGTTAGGTGGAGTGCGGGAAGCAGGAATAGGGCAATGAAGAGAGGAATGGAAGACAGAAGCGATGGTAGCAGTATATAAAGGATGTCTGGAAGGTAAAAAGTAATCCTGCGGAGTTTGTAGTAGATTAAATGGTGAATGACGGGAGAAACGAGCTCTTGATACATTTATAATAGATAATGATAGAGAAGGAAGAGAAAGATAGATGAAAAGAAAACAAAATTGAAAGGGTATAAAGACAGACCCAGAACATTCCTCCCAAAAACCACAACCATCTTTAACCAAACAAGTTTACAGTTTTCCCCAAAGCTGCGAGGGTGAAGAGTTAATAATTTTCGTCCGATGTTTGTGTCTGTGTGCGGGTGTGATGTTGTGATGATGTTCGAATATTCATAGCAATGCAACGACGAGAATGAACCGCATGACACGGCCTCCAAGGCATGAGAGAAAGAGGTGAAATTGTAAATGAACCGTGAGACAAACAGTCAAAGACACAAATCCGGCGCCCTAAGCGTGTTCCGGCAACCTGGACATTACATTTGAACCCCGCACCGGAACAGCGGTTGACTTTTAATCAATCAACCTCCGAAGAAAGATAAGGAGAGATAATGAAAGAAGAGGAAAGCGAGATGGAGAGAGATATAGTATAGAAGAGTAGAGTAGAGAATCTTAAGCAGACCTGAAAGGAGGAAACCTTGGAAATCGCGAAAAGACCGATTATGTTTGGACAAAAAGTATGAGAAGCTGGAATTTTTATGATCCTAGACATTCTCAGCGCCTAGTTTAGGTATCGAAAGAGGCAATACATTGTTTCGTTTCGACTATGGGTCAAAAAGGTGGGCACTATGCCTTAAGAGCTTCCCTATTTCACAGTGACGTAGGTTTGTGCCTCGGCTATGCTCAACTGATCATTGAATTACTAATGAAACTATGCCAATTCGGTGCGTTTGTAATTGAAACACAATAATCTTAATTTTTAAACTATATACGGAAAATTCAACAAAAAATTAGATTGCATACTTTCAAGTTTTTATTTACCCGGGACACAAACCTCAAAAGAGGGTCGCTTTTGTATGTTGGAAGTCTGCAATCAGGATGAAAGAGGAAGTGGTTGGCGGAGTAAGGATTTATAAAACAATTAATTTGTGTGTGTAATTGGGAGGTGATTATTTTAGCATGTGCATGAATTATTTGAGAAATTAGATAAATTAGAAGTGACAGCTACATGTCAAATAAAAAACACAAACATACATTCATACGCACACACAGGTAACGGTGAATGCTTGATTTAGCGAGCAAATGTGACACAACTTGGTAGAGGTGTGAGTGTTTTGATTTTCCCAATATAGTAGATAGTTATTAATATTCAACAATTAACATTGGAAACATTTTAGCAGACAACACATTTACCAAGGCTTCGGACGAAACACGACAAAACGAAGGGAATGTTGTTTTACTTCGAACAAGAGTTGCGACGATTTTAATTGGCGATATTGAGCGGATAAAAAACACACACGCACACAAACAAACACAAAAAGAAAATACGAGCACACGTTGAGAAATCTAGCGGAAAGGCAGTTTCGAAGCAACCGCGAGCTCAAACCGCCAACGATTGCACATACAAAGCCAACCCAATCAAGCCAAACAATGCCGAAACGGCTCCAAAGTCGTCGCCCGAGAGACCGAAGGAAGGTAGGGCATACGATTTGAATAATGTACCAGAATGAAACCATTACGAATGGCCGATGGGTAGTATAAGGGAAATGGAGTGATGGTAGAAAAAAGGGGTGAGCAATGAAAAATTGCAATATCATTACGGAACGAGGTGATCGTGTTTCCGTGTTGCAGTAGCTGACAGTTGGTGCTTTTTGTACAATCCTACTGACGTTGTGCTCTTTTTTCTCGTGTGTGAGTGTGTGTGTTTGTTTGTATATTCGAACATTTGTTTGTGTGCGCTTGTGCTTCCCAAAAACGACAATGATTGCCATGAGATTGAGGTTCTTTTCGTTTAAACACATGCAAACACAGACTCACATTCACGGGTTTTCGCTACGAAGGATATGCGACAATCCTCCTATGCTCAGTTAGCCACATCAGTGTATTTTTTGGCAAAGGTGAAGTTAATTTCCAATCGTTCTGTGTGCGTATGTGTAATTTATGCGTTATATATATTTATATATATATGTATGTATGTGTGTGCGTGTGTGTGTTTGTGTGTGTGTTTAGGTGTAGGTATGTTAGTGAATAATAGCGTTCGTGAATAGATAGAGTAGATGAGGGTTGGGACGAGCTATTAAATGATGTAAGGTTTTCTTTGTTCCTTTTTTCAAATTTATAGATTCGACAGATAAGGTTTATGTTTTCTTGTTCAACTGGCACACATTTTAGCATTGCCATTGTAATGAATAAGATATATTAGAAAAAAAACGACAGAGTTTTATACAGATATCGAAACAAAGTATGTGTGTGAGAGAGAGACAATCAGGGAGAAAGACAGATAAAGACACGCAGGGTGAAAGCGAGAGAGTGAAACACACACACAAGGAGAAAGAGAGAGGGAGATGTGGATAGAAAAAGGCAGAAAAAAAGTCTTAAGAAGGAAACTCATTTCCGTTGGCAACTATTAACCATGATCCTTACTTGCAGCTAATTTTGTTAATTAATAGAGTAGACGCCTGATTTATAAGATATTGTGTTGCACACAGGATATAAAAATAGAAAAAGGTTTCAAGTCGTATCGAGACGAGAGATGTCATACCAACTCGTTAGCTAATGATTACAGCACACAACAATAACGACAACAACAACAACAATAACAACAACAACAATAATACAAGAATGAGCAACAAAGACAACAACAAGAATAAAGAACATCAACAGCAAACGACAACCATTTCGTGGGAAAACCAACGGGTGGAAAACGACCGGACGATGTTCATTTTTATACAAAGAAATTAGTAAAAGGATAAAATCGGACAGACGAAAATAAAAGAAAATAATCGTAAAGAACGAAAGACAGGACACGAGAAGTAAAGAGAGAGTGAGAGATATTTATAGAGAGACAGAAAGAGAGAGAGAAAGAGAGAGAGAGAGAAAGAAAGAGAGAGAGAGAAGTAGAGACAGAGAGCGACAGTAAGTAACACAGTGAACGAAAGAATGTACAAACAATGCACACAAAACATATGAATCGCGAAACACGACGTCTCGGGGAAAAAAATCAAACAGATCGCTCACGACACGAAGGGTTTATGGTGTTGAGTATTCAAGGAAAGTTGTTTTGTGGGATGTTTTGTTTTCTCTTTTCTTAGAGCAGGTGAGGTGAGATATCGCGTCCGAGAAGAGATGGACGCAGTTTGGCGGAGAAGATTGGGAATAGTGGAGCGTGAAGGTGGGGGGTGTTTCGCCCGCCTGCCTTATGTACCTCATGTCGCCGTAGCCGACCGTGGTCATCGTGACGACCGCCCACCAGAACGCGTCCGGTATTGACTTGAAAAACGACATTTCAGTGCCCGCCTCAGCAAAGTAGACGGCCGACGAGAAAAGCACGACACCTGTTGTAATGGAAAAGGGTAGATGACGAGAAGGAGAGTAGAGTGGGACTATGTGTAGCTGTTATTTCGTACACTACGAGCGTATAGAAGGAATACTTCAGAGATATTGTCGCAGCTGATATGATATGTGGACTTACAGAAGAGTATGAATGTATATGTGTGTGGTAAATATAGCGAAACAGAGAAAGAATACAAGAGAGTGTGTGAGATGAAGGTGTGAAGGGCAACATGACAGCGATAATGATGACGATGAATGCAGGAATTTGAAATAAGGATCAAGGATATTGCAAAACAAAATGTTTTGCGCGGTAAATTTGTAATAACATCAATCTGCTCTACGCATTGCACACCTCCCGCTATTAAACTTGAGCAAATAATGTATCCGTAAATCGTTTATTGTTATTCGAATTCGAAAATTTTAAGGTTACTAACCTAGGCATTCTACGCCTAATACTATGCACAAGTTGTTGTAGTACGAATCGCTTGGATGTTATGCAATGCGTAACGAATTTTGTTATATTTCAAAGCTGGTATAACAGTTGGTTAACCGTCAAGTTTGTGTGTTGGGAGAGGAAAGCAAGTGATTAGAAGAAAACAAGCACACAGGGAGTGAGGTGAAGGGATCAAGGATGAACATTTCTCTCCACAAAGTGCGGGATAAATTCATAATTTATTCGTCTCGCTTTTTCGTTCGATGATATATTATTCTGGAAGAAATGGAGAGAGTGACGCGGGAAGTGGTAAAAAGTAGTAGAAGTCGGTGCTTTATTTGTCACTTGTAGTAATTGTGCATAGTGTGACAAATGGGTCTACCACTTTTTCAACGTCCACGCTACATCCCGATCGTTTGGGTCGCAACAGTTCAATCGGCTGCAAGATACGTTAGCGACTCAAGGTTTTTCTAATGCTTTAGTCGCGAATCGTGAGGGAAAATCGTCGGAGAGAAGAGAAAGATAGTGAGAGAGAGTCAAAAAGAGATATAGAGAGAGTGAGAAAGAGAGATAGAGAGAGAGAGAGAGAAAGTAAAGAGAAAAAGGGAATGCGAGAGATCACGATCCTAAAAAGCGTAGGAAGTAGCAGTGGTTTGCTATAGCGGCTTTCTTTGCTCTGACTTTATAGAATGTATTAAAAAGATCATTACACCAGGGAGATCGCACGCCGCTCGCCTGATGCCGGATGAGCTTTCGAGTTCCGGTGTGATTTTATTTTGTTTGATACTCCGGCCGAGTTTCGGTTACGAGGAGAATAGATTGCCAATTGCTTGCCGATTAGTTGCAATGTTTTTTTGTTCTCTTTTCAATTTGCACAATTTATTAGCACATGGAGAAGTGGAATGTGTTCTTCAGACGATTGAAATAGATAGATAATGAGTGATAGAGTGATAGAGAGAGAGAGAGAGAGAAAG
>JXXB01016137.1:0-5000 GCA_000956275.1 Anopheles koliensis
GGAGGGCAAAAGAATGTGTATTGTTTTTTTCATTGTGTGTTTGTTTGCAAACTTTGGAAATGAGAAACAAACGATATTTACCCACACATACACAACGGGACAATAATGGTGTACTTTTAACTACTAATTGATTTCATTAACGTTTTCTACTACTTACACGTCAAAAAGTTTTGTAAGGAACGGTAGGTGTGATTAAAACAGGTGAAAACAACGAGCGGAAGAGATATCGCGATACGTAAGCCTATTAACAATTTTGCTAATGTTTGGAAACTTTCCCCATGGCCGTTAACCGAGATAGAGAGAGATAGAGCGAGATGAATATACACGCTTCGCAATGCATAAGCGGCTGATGGTAATGATCAGCATCAGTCGTCTGGTTCCCCTCGGAGGAAGCTGCGACTGATTTTCGCGTACCAATGGTGGAGGCATAGGCAAAAGGAAAGATAACTACATCAAACGGTGTTGTGCTTTGGTATCGATTTGGGCCTTAATGTTAGGATTACTGGGTTGCCCTCTTTTGTATCGCTGGCTATGTTTCGGTGTCTTTTCTCTCGTTCTCTCGTCTGCCTCGCAACTCCCACCTGTCTTCTCCCATTGTGAGCGAGTCGTCGTGGGTGAGAGTAATATCCTTTCATTTGCTTTAAGAATGCGTTTAAGTTTCTAGTGTGTTTTTGTTTTGTTCGCCCCTTTTCATGTTCATTTCCCTTTTCCCTCTCCACCTGCACAGAGCTACAAGAATATAGAAAAAGATCTTTCGAGGGAAGTCGTGGAATCGTAGGCGAGAAATGTTTGGTGCGTGTTATACACAAGCGTATAGTTTCTTTGTTTTTTTTTGTTTGTTCCGTAAAGGTTGTTGTGAATAAGTACATCCTAACGCAGTTCCCTTCATCGTGCCGCCTCATTACGTCTCCGGAGCAGAAATGAAATAAAATTCTCTTCGAACTTTCATGACATTTTCAATGCAGAATCGCGTGATAGGAATTGCGCGGATTTCAAGTGGTATAATGTGTGCATGGGTGAGGGATTAGTTGGGCGTTCTGCCTATGCCAATATCGGTTTTGTTTTATCACCAAAGAGGTTACTCTTTCGTGGGTTAAAAGTAGTACTGGCATTTGGTGCGCTTTGACAACTGCTATTGGTAATGTGGTAATGGTGGCTTAATGTAGACGACGTTGCGGCGTGGTGCAAACAGTGTGTGTTTGTTTGTTTGTTGCATTATTTATCCACAAATCGGGTTAGCTCAATAACATGTGTAACGTACTCAAAATCAACATTAACATTGTTACTGTTCCCTGCTCCTTGTACTCCATCCTTTCGTTTTCGAGTGTTGCTTTCACATTGTTTCATGTTCTTTTTTCGTAGTCTTATCTAGTAACTAGTTTTACTAATATTTTGTATGTGTACGTGATGCTTTATATATGCTGTTCGTCGCTTATATAGTTACGATGCAGGTTGCAGTTACGCAGTGCACAAAATGGATCCACAATGTCAGATTGATGGTGCAATTTACGGCGTGATGATTAAAAATCGTAACACTTTTAATTGTTTTTTTTAAATCGCCATCGCCGCATTCTCGTCTCATTTGCATACCCTAATGCCCATTTCCATGCACGTTCATTGTGTTGTTGCGACTTTTGCTATCGGCTTGCAGTTTCCATGTCTTACCAATCACTACCAATTCTAGTCGGAATAAATTTGAAGAAGGTTCAAATATATTTCATAACATTATTGAAAAAAAACATGAATTATTTACGTTTCTATATTTGTATGTTGCTCCATGTGTAGATTTTGTCGAAATGTATGTTGGGAAGTAAATCGTTTTCAATTTCTTAAACTTATTTAACAGGTCCGATCTAAAGAAAGATGAGGGAAATAACATGTTCGCACGTATAGTTGTTATGTTCTGTTGTGTGAAATCTAGCGTTTTCTCTCTGCAAGCCTTACACAAGTATTCATTCGTTTTAAATTTATCTAATTGCGTTACGCTTAGCTCAATTGTTTACCATTCTCAGTGTAACTTTTCTGCTCTGCTTTTTCTCGTTTCGAATATTTGTCTTGTTTTAAATCTTTTCAAGATACATACGTTCTAACACTTCTCGTCTTCGTTTACCCTTACTTGGCTTATGTAAAAGGGGAAAACGCTCACAATGATATATTTGCTTTTAGTTTCGTTTTTTGGTAGATGTAGAGATAGAACTTAGCAAGTAAACTGAAGTCTTTATAGTGTTTTTAGTTATAGTTTAGATTTAGTTAGTTTACAGTTTTGCGAATTGCGTTAGTTATATTAGTATCTTGGTTACTTTATGTGTTTCTGTTTACCAGCTTCGATCATTCATTTGCTAGTATCCTAATTAAGATACTTGTATATCACCATGATCACCATGACGACGACGACAACGACGACGACGACGATATCGACGACGATGGTGATGACAACACCGATGACAGTGACGACGACGGCGAGATGTTAGTTTTCAGAGCACTGTCGGCTGTCGAATATTTAATAAACATCAGCACCACCTGTCACGCAGTACGACCAAATAACTTAGTAGCCTATGGCGAAGGAAAATAAAGCGAAAATGAGTGTAGCCACACTGGCGTACACTAGTAACATACTGAACGTTCCTGGCTCTGCCGATAGCTGTTAACCTGTCGAGTGAAGAGTAGTAATACCAAAAGAAATCGGCCCCCATCAGAACGTTCACATGCTTTTCGCCTCACAAACCAACAAACGAAATGGTAAAAAATTGCACACGCACGACTAGCATCTTGGTTGTGTTTCTTTATTTTGTCTCGCTTTCTTTTAATTGATGAAAACACAGCTAGAGATGATTTGTGGTTTGCGTTTTTGTTTGTTTTTGTTGTATGTTTTGTTTTGTAATATTTTTTTAAACAATTTTCTCATAGTTAGTTTCGCTTTTAGATTTTATTCCATTGTTTTCTCTTTGTTTGTTTGTGTGTGAGTGTATGCCTTTTTGTTCTTTTCTTTTTCATTCGCGGGCAAAAGCTTTAGAAAGAATGGTTCCAATTGAGTGTATGAGTGTGTGGGTGTGTATGTGTTTTTTTGTATTTCTGTTTGTGTATGTGAAAGATAGAGTTATGTTACTTATGCTGCATTGTTTATGTAAACTTTATAAAGATAGAAAGATTTCTTTGTGTTTTTGGTGCTCTACGCCCATATCGCGAGTTTTAGCTTCTTTTCACCTTCTTTCCCATTCTTCTATGTTTTATTTTTTCACTGTAGCGTTTTTTGTTCAGTTTGATTAGCGCATTTGCATTGGCTCCATATGCGTTTGTTTTGTGGTAGTCAATTAATCGTTTAAATATCGTTTAATTAATTTGCTTAAATATTGATTTAATCATAGTTTGTTTGTTTGTTATTTTTATGTTGGTTTTCTTTTTGTTTTTGTTCTTCTTTTTCTCAATTTTCTCCGATTTTCGGCCATGCAAGCGCTTTTTGCCCATTGTAAAGATTCTCTAGTTTTGTTTTTTTTTGTTTCTTTTCCTCACCGATCATTCATTTCATGTTCATAACTGGGGATGTTGAGTAAAGGATGTTTGTTTTTGCAGCAACACCATTGTAATACTTCCAGTACCCTGGATTTCCCCCTTTTCTCCCGTAAACCCTGGTGCCCCCGTTTTGTTTTGTAACAGATGTGAAGCAAATGTTAATTTTATAATGTTTTGTCTTGTGTTTTTCTTCCCTTTGGTTCATCCTTATCAATATGAAAATATTTGAAAGAAATGCTACACCTAAAAAGTACACACACACACTGCACAAGATAATTTGTTTCCTTTTTAACTTCCGCTTCCTTTGCTTACATATTTTGTGTACAAATTTTGTTTTGCTCAGTGCGAAGGATCCTGCTCGCACGAATGTCAGTGTGTCAGTGTTTCTTCGTACTTTCTTTCTCGCCATATCATTTGTTAAGTTAACGTTTCTTTCCTTGCGCGTTCTTCGCGTATATCGTGCCTGTCGACGGAATTCGTAACGATCGCATTTTTTTTTTATGTTTGCTGTAACCTGTGATCGCACAAGCTTTACCACCCTTTTCCAATCGTTAAAGAATCAGTGATTGATCGAGCAGTTCCCTAGCAAGATGTAAGGTGATTAAACTATCTAGAACGTGTGTCTCTCCGTGTGTAGAAAGACAAAGATGGTGAAGAGGTCATCGCTTCCTTGAAGGACCTAATAAGTGACCGATGTGGAACGCACAGACGCGGGAGATGAGAGAAAACAAGAGGGAAAGAGAGTACACACACCGTGATACAAATAAGGGCAAAACGTGAAATCAGCATAATGAAAGCACAAAACGAAACAATAACGAAAGCTACAGCTATAAGAACAGAAAAACGATAGTGGAAATATAAATCAACATGTAGAATAGGAGAACAGATTTTAAAAACTTTTATTTTAGCGTTTGCTTTCTCGGCTTCCTTAAATAGCAGTAAAATTGGTAGTAGACAAAACATTCTTTTCTCGTCAGATCGCGTAACACAGTAGATTTGTTGAGTTTTGTTTGTATGTTTGTTTGTTTGTTTGTTGTTGTTTTTCCCTTTTCCTTTACGCTCTTCGATTTTGTGTTTCCTTAGTTGAATCATTGTTTTGCTTTGCTTGTTTGCTTGTTTTCATTTGTAACGTTATTGCGTACGCTTGTTGGAGGATAGTTTCTTATTCGATATTATAACGTCTAGTACAATTTGCTTGCCATTTGCTTATCAGTTAGCTTAACTCATTTCAACGGGAAAACGTGCAGGAAGATGACAAAATCGTACTAGCGACATCGAAGTGCCCGCATGTTATTGCTTCAATTTGTGGCGGGCTGATTTGTTTCGGTGTCGAGTGTGTACGTCGAAGGGGTCCTGCCGAAAAACAAATAAAAAAAATAATAATCCGATTGGACAGCCAGATGAAGCATATCGGAAGAGGCGCAAATCAGTGGTGCTGACGGACCCCGGAAGGCAAACGTTTGTATTTGGGTGTGTGTGTGTGTGTATGT
>JXXB01016137.1:10000-12660 GCA_000956275.1 Anopheles koliensis
CGAACCAACTGTCTCCACTACCCAGCGAGATGCTCTAAAACGAAAAGAACAAACGAAACCAAGTGTCTGTTAGTGTGGGGTGTAACTGCAAGGGGAAGGAACATTGAAAACAATCGATCACGCAGCCCGATCCAGAACAGCTGCCCGGGTGACGATCACGTACGGTGCTGTACCATTGCACGCTTCCGTTCTCGTATAAACAAGCGTGTTTGGGTTTCGCATGGATTGGTGTGAAAGGTGTGTGTTTGGCAAGCGCCGGGCTCTAGTGGACTCTAGTCGCGGACCGTTTGTTGAATGTTTTTCTGTTTTACAAATCCAGAGCAAACACCGCCGCCACACACACGCACACACACAGGCACACATAGTCGCACAGAGCCACCCTCGATTTGCATAGTTTGGTTTTGTAATCACGTCGTCGCGCTGCGATAGGCCCTGTCTCTGATAATGTTCTCCTGTTCTCGTATGTGGTTCCATTTTGAAGCCGATTTAAAATCTGTTTAAATTTTTTATGTGTAATTTTACTCAACGTTAGGTTACTTCATCGCGTGGTGCTCAATATATTTTTATGTTTTCGTTGTCGTTTTCCACTCCAAAATAGCTTCCACTCCAACCTTCCTCAATCGACCGTAAGCTGGTAGTAGTAGCATTTATTGGGGTGAGAAGTATATGCTTCACAAGTATTGACACTTCGAGCCGTCCATCGCTACCGGTGCGAGATTAAGCGATACAAGAAGCGTGTGATGCGACTGGTTGTAAGAATAAACGAAACACTTCAATTCACACCTCCAAGGGGCATCCAAGCAAGCGATTCGTTGGCCAGTTTTTGACACCACGAAACAGATAAAAAAGACCGTAAAACAAAAAAGAACACGGAGCAATTGTTTGTCTTAATGGCGTATTATGAGCTGGTTTAAATCCAAACGGCTTAATTAGCTGCGCTGTTGCAGGGAGGAGTTCGGTTCGGTTTTTCGTTTGCGTTCTGCAGAGCATCCATGATAAGGGTGCGGACGGAAAATGGCGAACCCAAAATTGGCTCGGTGGTGTCGTCGACTCGAACACCTGGTAGCCGAGTCGGTGGGATTTATTTTACCGACACACACACATACACTTGACTCTTTGGCCATAGTGTCGCACATGTAAAACCACATTAATCGCACAAGGTCTTGGGTGGGCGCAGGTGTACAACGCGGCTGGTGGGAGGGAAGCAAAGAAAAAACATACGCCGTAAAGACAACAGGAGGTCTCCGGGAGGTCCGTGGCCTGGCCGACATCGTGAATGCCCCGCTCCCGCTCTCGCGTTCCCCCTTTTCCCCCAACTGTCGCCGTGCTTCGCCATCGGTTTGATGTGTGCGGTGTTTGTGCGTGGACTGTTTTTTTTTCTTCTTTTGCTGGCGCGTGCTCCTCGCAGCAACCCCTGGGGACTTCGTGGGGTATATTGGCATGGGGAACGATCGTGACGCGACGGTGGTGCTCGCGAGCCGCGAGCGCGATCGTAACGTCGTATTTTTGGCATGATTGTTTAGTTGGCTGTCAAATGCGAATATCCACGGCCAAACGGTGGCGATGGTGGCGGCGACGGTGGCGTGCTGCATGTTTGTTAGCGAACGAAACGGAAAACGAACCGTGTGGCAGGCAAACGAGAGGCAGAGAAGGAAAGATTGATGGATGGAAAATGGAGACCGTGTAACCAGGCAACCCGGGCAAGCTGGGGACGGTGGAAGGGGAATAAAATACGGCCTGCTGCTGCTGTTGAACCAAACTGGGTAGGCATAGGCCGGCACACGAACGGCGCACGGCACGCCGCTGTCAATGTCGTTTAGGTTCCGCTTTCAATCAACCATTACCACCACGATCCGCACGCTGGACGGATTAGGATGGACTCTCACAAGCTCCATCGGGGCGTTATTTTTTTGTTTGCCAACAGGAAGATCCTACAAAAAAGTAGGAACATAAAGTGTCGCTCTAATGGAACGATGAAATCGTCACGGGGATTAATGAGCTCGAGTGCATGTGGTGCAGGGGAAGGGGTGGGGTTGCAGTGGTCCCCCGTTCTCATTTTTATCTTTACAATGCGAGTTTCTTTTCTGTTTTTTTTTTGCAAACACTCGACAGAGCGTTTGATGGGCAGGCGATTACGACGTGCGCGACAAAAATGCACGTATCGCCAATATGGGCGTTTGGTGAAAGCTTTCACGGGTGTCTGTGTGTGTGTGTGTGGGTAAAACCCTTACGCGCAACAGGCCTATTAGTGGTATGCGAACACGCTCGACTCGGGCAGCCTTAAATTGTGGCATATCCTGACCTCGGTCAAGTCGTCGTCGTCGTCGTCGTCCGCCTATGATGGTAAATTATCATCTCCCCCGTATCCGATGCTGCGGAAAGGGTCACACGTGAAGAAGAATAAAAATAAGTTTTCTCAAACCGGGCCCTCGCGTCCTCGTTGCAGTGAGACGATCGCAAACGCGGCGGCAATGGAGGAGATGATCAGAGCCGGCAAGGCAAGTCCCACTACCACACTACCGGCAACAGGTGGCACCGTTCGGGGTTGTGTGTAACCGGTAAGCTATCGACGAAGGAGAAGAAGCAGCCGACGCCGCGCAAAGGGGACGGTGGAGTGAGGGAAAGGAAAGAGCGAGCAAGAGAGAGAGAGAGAGAGAGAG
>JXXB01016151.1:0-10847 GCA_000956275.1 Anopheles koliensis
TCCACGATAAGATGGAATGTCAAAAAAGGAACCTGAGTGCAAGGCACACTGTGCTCGGTGCTTAGTTACCGGGCTTAGTTGAAAGAGGGTCATGAAACCTGGCCAAGGTGGATCTGTGCCTGGGGCGAATCGGAACCCGATACGCTTTCGACGATCCACTCGCACTCCGCTCGGAGATGGGGTGAACGAACGATCTGGCGGTCTCCTACGATACGGCCATTTATCGTTCGTTCAACCCGTTCACAAACCAATGCCTAGGTGGGAGGCACGAATTGCAATCACAGGCAATCTAGCCCGATTGAGTCCGTGAATCAGCTAGGATGGGGTGTGTGTTTTTTTGTTTGCTGTCGCATCGCATCGCATCTTAAGTACCCCATCGGTCCTCCAAGATGCAAGGGGTCATTCTTTTATCAGTCAAGCGCGTTTGTCCGCTAACCTAAAATCGTTGCGTCCTTGACTAGTGATCATTGCCGACAGGAAACGTTTTAGTTTGATTTTGTTTGATCCAATTTAATGTCTGCATCCTGGTCATTGAACGCTCTATGGTATCTCTTTCCTACGAAAGATACACACATAAATTTGACTTTCAAATCCACAGGACAGGACTTGACAAGTTTCAACCAACAACCATTGTGTAGATAAGTAGGATAAACAAATTCAATGTGTTTTCAATATTTTTAAGTGTTTATTGAAATTTTTTATCTTTAATATTTTCAATTAATATTTGTGTTACGAGTGACATGTATACTGAGAAGATTTATGAGGGAATACTGAGAAAATTTATGAATTTATATCATAAATCAAATATGTAAAAAATCTATATCTTTTATGGTGATCTACCTATGCCAAACAATAATCGATACGAATGATATGTACAAATTGAGTGGAAGAGGACAAATGTGTCTAGATTTATAACAACGTTATCGCTCCAGGGTGTATAACAAATCCTTATCGAAAAATTCAAGATTTTTCAACTGTAACCGACTCGAATAATGTGTGTTGCAGTTAATTTTGAATGAGCATACTGAACTCTGCTATACGCTGCAACTGTAAAATCATGGATTTGCAAATCGCATCGTGAAAATATCTAAACAAGTAATGCTCCTTCACATACAATTTTACATTGAATTCTATTTAAAAATATTAATTGCAGGAAATAATAAATTGCATACTTTTAATATATTACTTTAATAAATAACTTACTAGTTTTGAGAAAAAGATGCATATTTATTGGTTTAATTATATTAAAATTAGTAACATATTTTTTTCATATTAACTTTCAATCCCAATCTATTCCTCCCAAATGTATTGACTAGCGATTAAGATAATGTTTCTTATTTTATCTATAATAAAAAAAAAATCATTACAAAAATAATTTTTGTCAGACACTGTAGTGGCAAAAGTGAGTGTAAGAGAGGTGGAGTCATAAGCCTATTGTGGTAGCCATATTGGAGGAGAAGTTTGACGTCCATGGTTACTGTTTGTTTTCTTCCTTAAGATGATATCAGTAAGAATGCTTATATGGAAATGAAAAGATGGGTTGAACATAGAACCTATTAGCATTAATCTTAAGATACTTACATTAATCACTGTGATTCAGGAACGGTAAAGCCGGTCGGAAATACATCTTCTTCACGACGATCGGAAGAGTTGTTAGAAATATAAAACATAAGAAGGGACTAGTGATACGAGCACTAGGAGCAGGATTTCACATTTTTCGGCTTAAAATACCAAATGTTCATCGATGCGGGGTAATTGAGGTATTTAGGTAAAATCTTATTAGTTGCTATGTTCTGCCTTTTGCCTATGTATATATCACGTGATATTAGCTATCATCAATGTAACCGGATGTAATTCATTACCTTCCAATTCAAAGCACAATGGCATTGGCTCAGCTATCTGCAACTTCACATCTGTTCAATATAATCAGATTCATGGGTCATAGGAATTATGTCTACGTATATTTTAAGCATTTTAAGAAATAAATCGATTCCGGCGTAAACTTGAAGTAAGAGAAATGATTTACCATATTGAATTAAAACCTTCCCCAAATTGTTGAAAGGCATTTAACAATGTTATTTCCTAGGTCCAGATACTTAAATCCGTGTAAAACTTGCTTTAATCATTTTGAAAACTGTTGATAAATGATAAAAAAATAAAGATATCCTCATATCCTCTTTTGGTTATCATCCGCTGATGGTGCTGATAGCTCTGAAACGCACGCGTATTTGAAAAATAAATTACCGGCTAGCTACGGATTGTTTATCAAGCTCACTGGAGAAACGCTATCTCAAGCACCATGTCAGAATCTGAAGGGAGGTAGTAAATTTATTTAATATCACAATCCCTGCTCAGCAACTAAGAATCTCTGCTACGAAAAGATAGTACCATAGTTGTACCTTAAGAGTGAGCATCGTAGTATGTCTGTGGATGTTTTTCTCTCAATTATCGAAACTCGCAGCTTGCAGCCTATTCGGTTTTACGATTTATCGCTTATTAACGCGGTTGGCTTATCAGTAGTGAATAGTGTTTCAATTCAACGCAACGCTCCCTAAACATAGCACTTTGTACCACTGTATATGATCGTGCCTTTAAATGGTGTTCGTATATAACTAACAGCTGATTGTCGCGTGCGCATGTGCGCAAGATGCACCTGCACCAGTGCGCGCACGTTCGCACAAAAATATCCACCAATCCACAACAAACAAACAAACTTCCAAACAATGTCACCACCATTCTGTTATCTCACTCTTTTCTCCTTTATCTTTCATAGCAACCTCGATAGCCGCTAAGCAGGTTCGATAAACACTCACCAGCGAAGTGTTTGGTGCATCAACCGACGTGAGTCTAGCGGACCGGACGACCTTTGACACACAAGTGATGGTTTTAAATGTTTGAAAAGTGAAAACGTTAACATCGCAACGAAGGTAAAACGAACTAGACGATCCCCAAGGCCAGCTCGACGTACATTATCAGCGTGATTTGATTAACGCGCGAGCGAAGAACATTGCATCTTTCGTCGTGAGTCAGCGCCAGCGTATTGTATCGCCGAACGTCTTGGGAAAAAGTGAAAACAAACTCAACCGACGGTCAAACGAAAACAACAAAATCCACTTCGGAGAGAGCAGGTTTCGCTCTTGATTAATACAAAGTAGGCGCTGCATGTTGCACTGGTTCAGTCGAAAGTGATAGTGACACGGCGGGTGTCGAGCATCAAAATATCTCCATTTGATCACCGCTGCAGTGAATACAACAAGAAGAAAACACCCTAAACCGTGTAGTGATGTGTATTCTGTTTGTGTACGTTGACGATGGCTCAATGAAGGGACGGTATCGCTTAATTCTGGCCTCAAACCGGGACGAATTCTACGCTCGGCCCGCCAAAACGGCCGCTCCGTGGGAAGAAAACGAGCGAATTATCGGCGGCCGTGACATGGAACCGGGACGCGAAGGTGGTACGTGGCTTGCGATCGGCAACCATCCCTTAGGCCGTATCAAGTTAGGTGCTCTGTTAAACGTCACGGGCGAAAATAAAGCGAACGTTACCAACGGTCGGGGGCCGATCGTGGCTAATTTCTTGACCGGAGAGCTTCCGAGCAGGAAGTATAGTGAAGCGCTGCTTGCACAGGATAACTTTGGTGCGTTTAATTTTGTTTCGATCGAGTTGGACACAACGAAAGAGCCAAACAATCAAGTGAACGGTTCGGAAGATGTTTCGAGCCGGACAGGAGGCACCGTTCTCCATACGAGTAACGCACCGCACAACATCGAACAGTGCACGGCGGGTGACGCACTGGGTTTCGGTAACAGCACGCTGCAGAAACCGTTGCAGAAAGTGTGTCGTGGAAGGGAACAGTTTGGCGAGATTGTGACCAGACGTAATGTACCATTTACCGACAAGGATGCTTTGGTGGACGAACTTATGCAGCTATTAAAAAGCGACGTTCGGTATGTAGCATTTTATTTATTGTGTTGTAGATAACGTGCCGTAATTTGGAGGTTGTTTCCCACATCCGCTGTACCTTCCGTATCGGCTTAATGTCCGTATTATTCTAGACACTTTCCGGACCCTGAGCTAACGCGTCGCGCTGGACAACATGCGGAATTTTTGTCCAGTATTAACGTGCGTATACCCAACGGAAGCTATGGCAGCAGAACGCGCACCGTAATATTGGTAGACCACGAGAATCACATGGAATTTATCGAGGAAACACTGATCGGCACAGATCCCATTGCTGGTGAATGGAATAGAACTCGGATGGAGCGTGTGTTTTTGTGAGATATAAAACCTTAGCGTACGTACAAGCAACGATGTAGACAACTTGAGATAGACCATTTTAATCACCATTTTAAATGCTATACAAACTCTGAAGACATTGACAATACATATTCATATTTTCTCAGTATTTAACCGATGATGTTCACCGTAGGTTACTACTTTCGCTTTGTTCCAGCCTTCAGCAATCTTTTTTTGGATCCGGCAGCCGCTCCCTTTCGGGCTCCTTTCACAATGCTCTTGAACTGTCCCGCATTTTTCGCACGCCTCCTGTAGAAAGAAATTAATAACAACCATACTCGGATTAGTTCGCAGTGCCCCTTTTTTTTTGGTTCAGACAACACGCCACGTACCTTCGGTTAAGCGAATTGCGACTAAGCGGCACGTAGGCGTACGGTTCGTGTTTACCCTTTTTCAGCATATCACCGGATGCATTCTTCGAGCGGTATTCCTTACCGGTCGTTGCGTTTGACTTGACCGTACGATTTGACTTGCTGCTATAGCCCGACTTTACCGACGAAGCCGTTGGCCGATGAATACCCTTACCGCCAGCCATATACCGACTGGACTTACCACTCATACCAGAACGAGCGCTGAGGGCATCGATTGCCTTTCGTTTCCGCGACGACGGCCCATCGTCATCGGGATTTGGTTCATAATCCTCCTGCTCGGCTTCGCTGTCATCACTATCGTTCTCGTCGTAGATACGCTTCTTCGCTTTTTCTGCATATCCAACCGCTTCGTCCGGATCTTCGTCGGAATCGGAATAATCTTCAATGTCCTCGATGATAAGCCGACCGTCAGCAGCGGTTTTAAAGCCACGATTTTTATCCTTGCCCGATTGGCTGCTCTCCGCGCGATCCTTGCTGCTCCCTTCCATAGGTTCGTTCGCTAAAAAAATACAAATATCTCCATATTGGCAACTACATCCATCCAGTAACAGACCATCCACCTGCACACTTACTTGTAATCTTTCCAATTGCATCTAAATCCGCTAAATCGACGATAGCATCCTCCGATTCCTTGATGTACGTATCCAATCCCTTTCGCTTCTGCCGCCTCTTGCCTTCGTCTTCCACCCCGGAGTCCGAGTCGGAATCTTCCAGGATATCATCGATGCTGTGAAAGGAAAGATAGCGCTATAAGAAATCGTCCACTCCTGGAGCGGCGGATTGAGCCGTCTTACGTTAAGCTCTTTTTCTGCAGTTCGGTAATAAAGTCCGGTTCCTCGTCGCCCTCCTCATCTTCGCCTTCGTTGCCGCCCTGTTCCTGCTTGTTGCGCTTCGCACGTGCCATATCTTTACGTATTTTCTTCAGACGCTTATGCGTTCCCTCGTCGTTGCCCGGCACGAGTTGTATGATTTCCAGCGCCCCAAATCTCTTGCACAATTTCTTCCATATGTAACCCACTATCAAACGGCAGTGGCGCTTCGTGTCCGGTACCATCATCGATAGGGATTTTACCTGGCGCCGAATGATCCACATTGAAATTTTGCTCTATCCGAACAGAAAAAAAAGAAACCTCCCATCCTACCCTAAAATACTTACGATCAGCGGAAGGTAGTTGGTGACCAGCGGGATTGGAAGAATTTTCGTGTACACATGAATGAAATGAAGGGCAGCATCGACTTCCATGCGCGTTTTACCGATGAGGAAGGTAAGCACCTGATCGAGCATAAACTTTAGCGATTCGATCGACAATGATCCGGTAAACTTTTCCAACACTACACGAAGCACATTAATCGTGTTGGTGATCAGTTGACTATCACCGGCGAAACCAGCGATTACGATGTCGATGAAATCGTTAATCTTTTCCTCATTCTGTGTGCGATACGGACGAACGTGTTAGGGCTTACAGTTAGAATGTCACGCGAGAACTATACTTACATCAAATAGTTCGCCAATTTTTTCCAACAAATCTGAACCGGTGTTATGCTTCTTAATAGGCTCTAGATGAAACGTGGACACCACCTCGGAAACGGTACGCGTGATTAGCTTACTCTTTAAAAGCACGTCCGATTGCTTGTCCAATATCGTCCGAAGACAGCTGTGGAACGAACAGATATCGATTAATGGCATTCAATAACGATAAAGCAACAATCACGCTTACGTTAAACGTGGCGCTTGTATGCCCTCGTAGCTCAGGTGCATCGTACTTAAAAGCAATTTCTCTATATTGCCCAGCTTCGCCGCCACAAACGCCACACAGCCTTCGTTTTCGGAGGCCATAATTTCGTACAACAGCTTCAACACTTTCTTCATCTGACGCCTTACGTTCGCGTTCTTTTTCGCAACCGTTTCCTGTTTTTTGTCCTGCTTCAGTATCACCGTAATGTACTTCTGGTATATCTCTTCCAGCTTCTCCTTGCTCTGGTACAGGGCCAACTGCTCGACGATATCGAACAGTGTGTCGTAGATGAACGTGCCCGGTGCCTTCTCCTGCAGTTGCTGCAATGCCACATTGAACATCTCGTCGAGCACGGGCTTGGGCGTTACGGTGAGATACGCTTGAATCGTTTCGAACGCGGACTGGCGGATCTCGTTCTCGTAGCTCCCGTTCGGTTTCGTGGTGTAGATATTAAACAGACGGGATAGAAAATTTTTCGCATAACGCCCGATTGCGTCTCGCTCGCTGTCTAGCTCTAAATGCGTGATCAGCTCCTTCAAACCGTCCAGAATTGGAGCACGAAGGTCCGGATTTTCGTTCAGCACCGTGCCGAGCGTTTTTGCAATAAGCCGAAAATTGGACACATCCTTCGGTTTGCGACAGAATCCGGGAAATAGACCCCACAGCTGGCAGCACAGTAGTTCGAAAATGTGTGCCTGATGTTTGTTGTTCGATTCTTTGAACTTTTGCCATAGCATGTAACATTGGTAGGCCAGTTTCAAGATGACGCTGTTGAACAGCTCGAAGCTCGAGTGTTGTAGCCCTTCCCGTAACAAAGGCAGCAGCCAGGTGCGATCGAGATCAATCTTTCCGTCCTCAGTCGCAAGGGGGATACACTTCAGTACGAGACTCGTGTCCATCGCACCAACCGCTTGCAGGACGGCATGCTCGATCTGGATCCGATTCGAGGACTGTGGATCGTAGCGCTGTCCAAGTGTTACCAGGGCCGGTGCCAGCGTCTCACCAAAGTAACGCCCAGTAGTATCGAACGCGATAGCCAAAATGATCAGCACCTGTTTCGATGCATGTCCGAACGGCGCCGTGCAGAGCACATCGATGATGTACTTCAGTATCTTCTCCAGAGCGGGCCGATGTTTTTCCACTTCCACTTCATCGCAACAGCACGGCTGGACGCACTCGTATAGGATGTCCTTTAGCGCATTGGAAGCAGCCGACACAACGTCCAGCTTTTCCGAGGACCAAAAGTCTTGCGCACATACTTGCACAAACTTCGGCAGAACACTGCTGCACAAAACCAGATCATACTTGGCCAAAAACAGATGACCCTCTTTCAGCACCGTCAACCAAGCGATGGTTTGCCGCGAATCGGACCGATCCGGTCGAAAATCGTACAGGGCGGCCAGCAGCTTGCCCGCCAGTATGGGTGTAAGATTTTCCGACTTCGAGGTGAACAACGAATGAAACGTTTGGAAGCAGGTCGTTCGAATCATCACGTTGGTAGCTGTCATAATTGAAAGCAGGCTTTCTGAAACCTGCTTGATGTCGTCCTTGTTAAACCCGGGCAGTGCATTATGCAGCAAGCCGAGCGTGTACAAAATAACCGTCTGGTTGTTGGCAATGTTTTCCGGCTTGAACTGTGCAATACAGAACTTTACCACCCGGGAGCCTGCCGGATGGAACTTCACAGGAGCGACCTTTTTCGTCTGCTCTACCGTCTCCAACGAAGCTTTATCGTCGCCATCTTCGCTCGCTTGCTTCGGTGGAAGCATGAAACAGCTACCATGAATCACAGCAACCACCGCGTGCTGTGCGGCCTTGCGTAGTTTCGGTTTGGTGTGTGTGGTGAAAGCGAGTATGGCATCAAAAATCTTCAGCGTGGAAGACATCTTCCACTGGTCGTAAGCCTGTGCCCGTAGCAGCACCGAGATGCAACCAATTAAATTACGCGTCATCGTGTGGTTGTCCGTTTCCGTGTAGCGTTCCAGCAGAGCAAGTAACGTCTGTGCTGTGTCCGAGAACTTGTGACGCAGAACGCCTTCCGGAACGGACTTAATGCCCATCGTGAGCAGTGAAACGGCTGCATTGATGTCATTCTCTGCTTTTGCCGCTTCAATCGTTTCCATCAGTGCGAGGAAGTACTCGGTGCTGCTCTGCGTACCCGACTGTTCTTTTATCACCTCTGTGAGAGCAGCCAGTATCGCAAGCATGTCCTTCTGCAGCTGTGAGTTCGCCCGGAAATTGGTAAGCAACCTAAATGATTGATTAAGATTAGACACTCAAGCAAACATGCAGAATTTTGTGCCACTTACTTCTTGAAGCTCATGTTCGAGCATGCACTCCAGTTGGATGCGAACGTTTGGAAAGTTTTGAACGTTCCCTGTTGCGAATCGGACATTATTTCATCGTCGCCATCTAGCATGTTAAACGACTTCATGCTGGCCGCAATGTCGTTCACCGTCGGTGTCTTCGATTTGCCAGCACTACCACCCCCACTACCGTACGACTGGATGGCTTCATGTTTCAGCACAGCTTCAAGCGTTAGTTTATTTTTCGGTTGCTCCTCGGTAGGAGCAAGGCTAAGATTTGCCTGGAAGAAACGGCTTTTAGCCTTAGCGCGATGAGTACTAGTCTGTGGGTTTGAGGACGATGCACCTCCCTTCTTCCACCTTGCCGATCCAGTCTTTCGCTTCAACTTTGAGCGGAATTTACTCATTTTATGACTTATAATGTATCAAGAAATGAGTTCAATCTTTACAAATCCTTCCAACTTAGCAGCAAAAGCTGTATGCACGTGCACGGCTTTTGATCGGTGGCAATGAAAACAATGTGCTGTCAACGAAAATTGACAGTTCAAATGTTAGGTTAAGTTAATTCCCAAAGTGCACATCCCCATGCATCTGTTAGACCACTTTCTTATTTTTTCGAATGTTTTGTGAGACCAATGCAGGCAGTGTTGTTGGCATATTGAAACGGTAATGAAATGTTTTCGGGATGCGCTACCATTTTTTGGACAGAAATTTGTCTTTCAGGAAACTTTTGTTCAATTCAGATCGGAAAACTATCATTTTACAGTACTATCATTAATTCTTTGTCCTTTCAACTTTGTATGGTTATTTAATCTGGTACTTCAAACACAGAAAGACCATGCTAGAAACAAAACAATCTATATACGTGGAATATGTACGACATTTAAAACTATAATTTGCTAATTGCTGGTGGAAAGTGTTTAAGAATTGAATAACAGCTTTATTTTTAATATTTCACTCAAACAAACACACAGCCCATTTCAAATATCCAAATTTTCCGATCCATATTAGACGAAACCAATCTAATCTATTTAAAACTGGCCTTGTCCTTTTCCCATAACTTTTGTTTATTGGGGAGCGCTAGATCAACAACAAAACAATTCAGTGGGCTGTCAGAGATAAATTCACAACAAATATACACGTGTTTTGGACCAAGCAAGAAACTGGTTAATTTACTGAAACTAAATAAATTTGGTGTCGCAAAAATGCCGGATAAAATCAAATTCGGCGATGTAGGCAGTGACTACGAGCCTTCGCTGTCGGAGGACGAGTATAGTGAGGGAGAAAAGGAACTGCTGAAAAATGTGCGCCGCCGGCAAAACAATTATGATGAGGACGACGAAAACCCGCGCCAAGCTGTACTGGGGTTCGATGATGATGAGGATTATGCCGACGAGGAACCGGATTTTGAAGACATTCGCAAGTTTGAGCACGACAGCGACATTGAAGATAAAAATGAAGAGGACGACCTTCCAGACCGCTATGCCTGGGGTTCCAAGTCAGGTGCGTTCTACGGCACCGGTTATAAGGATCAGGACTATGACACTATCACCGCCCAGGAAGAAGAGTTGGCTCGCCTGGAGGAGGAGGAGGCGATGGAAATGCAAAAACGGTTAACTAAGGGTATGACGGAAGAAGATTTCATGCTCGATGATCTTATGTCGGACGCGGAGGAAGAAACGCCGGTTTTGGGAGGCGATTTAGATCTTGCTGATGGTAAATCGAAAAAGAAAAAACAAAAGGACGCAAAGGGAGCGTTCAGTAGTAAGGATGAAATTGTAATTAAAGGGGATTTATCTGATTTGAGCGAAAGCCAGCGATTGGATCTGTTTCGCAAGGAATCGCCCGAATTCGAAGGGCTGGTGAAGGAATGTTCCGCAAAGCTGAGTGAATGTGTTGCAGTGCTGGAGCCCGTTCTTGAATTGCTTAAGAAACACGATAAACTGTCCCATCCGCTCGGGCAGCTGCTGACGAAGCGTTACGAACTGCACATGCTGTACTGCACTAATATAAGTTTCTATGTGCTGCTGAAATCACAGCGTGTCGATATTCGCAATCATCCGCTCGTGAAACGGTTGCTGCAGCTGAAGCGCCTGGTGGCAGAAATGGAAAAAAAGTACGAAAAAACGGCCAAAGT
>JXXB01016172.1:0-13710 GCA_000956275.1 Anopheles koliensis
GAGAGAGAGAGAGAGAGAGAGAGATAAAAGATGAACCACTAACCGAGCATATAAATTTATTCAAATTATCGTAATTAAATCATTATACAAAGCTTGTTGGCAGTGTAGAGATGAGCGTTTATCTTTAATGGAGAAACTTTTACTATAAAAATAAAATAAATAGTTCCTAGCGTGGTGCTGCTTGTAGCTTTCGCCAATTTTTCGCAAAAATATTATTAAACAATATTCACTAGCATGATTATTTGAAGGCGTAAATAAGCTCAACTTGCAGCTGCTTCATTAGCATGGGCTGCACGTGACAAGTTGTTGTTTGCCGATTGGTCTAATCGAGCGATCGGGCAATCAGCTTCTGCTGGTCATGGCACCAATCAACTACGCTATATGATCTGTCACACGGAGCGTCGGTCTGTAAGGGGATGAGTAAAATTAATGCATAGCTAATTTTAATGAGAATTACCCATTTTGATGTGGAAATTATGCACATTTTTGCTATTATAATAACGAATTTAGAATCAGTTTGTAAATGTTCAGAAACTTGAGATGCTTTGTGCCACTACTAACCTCGAACCGAGCTATCTTTTGTGCGGCCAGCATACGGCTCACATACGGCTGCAAAGCTAATGAAAACCTAGTCGTCTATTTATTTTCCATTTGCTTTTCCTCACCATCACCACAACAGGAAGTCACATAATGCGCGCATGGCGCAGCTTCATGGAAGAGCTGGAGCATACGGCCAAACAAATTCGCACCAACGCGGAACAGTTGGAAACGGTGTGCCACGAGAAGCTGGCCAGTCTCTACCAGGAAAAGCGGCGCGTCAGAAAGCAGTACCAAGAGGAGCACACCAAAATCGCCACCCAGTTCAGCCATGTAAGTTACCGTCAATGCGTTTGGAATGTTCATTAACAAAGGGGTTTAAATCGTTTCAAAATAGGTTGAGGTACATAAAACCCCTGTGTGACCTTTAGTGAAAATTTAGTGAGAAACAGCTACTGCTAAATTATGCACAACAAGCTAGTGTGCCGTATATTACCGGGATGTGTTTTGTTTGCTGCAAATAACACTAAAATAATCCTTTTCCAGCACTCAGCATTGCGGCACTGTCCGGCATGCATGCAAACAAATGCTCGACATAAATAATTTCGAGCTAAACACATGTTGACCTATTTCCGTCCAACCGTTTCAAACGACACCATGTCAAAATGCATTAAAAAAAAACTACTTGTAGTGTCCTTTTTATTATGAAGCTCTCGGTGCAACTACGCCCAACGAAAACTAGGCAGAAACGTGCGATATGGTTACGTACTTACGTACAATTGGCAATTGAATTTATAATAAAATTAGGTCACCCCTTGGATCAAGTAAAAATCATATCTGCTATGTTGTTAGATGTTCTGTCGCTTATAGACTCTTGAACTAATATGTGTCTGCACTGTAAAGCAAAAGCAATAAAGCGGTGTTGTCGTGGACCAATAAAATTTGACCCGTCGGTGGAGTGTGTAACACTGGTGGAAATAGGACGTTGTGTCATAGCACAAATATGTACCACCGCACGAACGAACGGGAACAAAGTGTGTCTGGCAGGGTGAGAAAATGTTGTTACACTGCGGCGGCAGTAGCGTCCTCGGGTTGGTCGGTCAGACATACTGATTGTCTGGTGCAGATGACCGAGCCATGTAGAACACGGCCTACCCATCATCATCATCAGCATCATACTTGCGAGAATACTACGGGTGGTGTGGCATCTTTCTCCTTTCTCCGCTCCGTTGTACGTCAACGAAAGCCTACGATATGTGGAATGTATGACGTATGCTTTACTATTGTATGTAGCATTTTTTTCGTTTTTCTTAGTTGTTTTAGCTGAGGGGGAATATGTATAATTTTTTGTGTGAGGCAATGCATTTTATGTGATATTGAACTACGTCATATAATGGGTCTTTTTAAATAGAAATATCTCAGATATTGTTGTACAATTCTTTCATTTTTCCCATCTAAATGTTTTAAACAGAACAAAACAGAACTTTTATTTTTCTGTATTACGTGTTTACTAATAGGTGTATGTAAGAACTAATACTATGAATCTTTTATATAATCTCAGTTGAATTCATATAATTCAACATCAGTGGAACCAGAGATGACCTTTAGCCTCAGATAGGCAATTTCATGTTTTTACCGAATTAAAAATTACTATAACTTTTCTATCCTTCACCGTCAAATGGACGATAAATATTTGTATTTGTCTTGGTTCAGTGTATGCGTCTGGAGTAACTGAAATATTGCGAAAAGTTCCGTGGCGAAACATACGAGATGAGCCTGTTCAAACAAATTCGCAGAATTGGACTTTTCCAATCACAAAGTGAGTCAAATGAAATGGTTGCACTACATGTTGTTCTGCTAACAACGCTTTCGCCGGTGATTATAAATATTACAGCAAATTCAATCGTTTGAACAGCGATAAGCTTTTGCTTGTTTATGTTGTAGTTTTTTTTTTTTTTAGACAGCCTGGTTTGTTTGTTGAGTAAGGGTTTGGGTTCTCATGTGGCTGAGCTGTTTTTGCTCTAGTTTGTTAACATGCTACCATTTATATCACTGACCTTATTTCCCAGATGCTTTCGTGCACAATATCGCCTTATGGCATTTCGTTACCTACGGAGCGGGAGGATCGTTTGATCTTTCCCGCGGGAAGTTGAATAATTTAACCCACATTTTAACCACGCCATCCCGGCCACTAGTTTCTTCGGTGATGAGGCGAGACGTGCCATTTTATCGTACGTTCGGTAATGATTACCACGCGACACGCCACGGAATATGTGCATTTGTACGGTTTTTTTTTAGTTACCACTATCTCCATCTCTCAACGTCAACGCGACCAATTGTGCAGGGGCACAAAAGTCAAACGGACGAGACGGATAGGTGTCGGTGATCCGATGCTCCCGATGACTGGGAGTGGGCGATGAGTGTTAGGTAGATGTAATTTGCCCGGGAGCACCAGGAAGGTTAGTGCACTAGTCAGCGGAGACGTCGTTCAACGTCCACGTCGTGTCTACTAATTTAAAACAAAACACCTACCACGAAGTATGCTGTTTTCATGGGCAGAGGGGACACAGAAACGTCAACGAATCATCGAATCAATTAATCCAACACTCACGTTTCTCACGGTGCCAATAGGTTCGAGTATGGTAGACAGCTTAAGACATACGACGTAAGCCGTAAGTGCATTGGCAAGTGTTCAGACGGTTACAGGGGCCACAGTAATAGCTAAATATGTGTGGTTTATTATCACATTTTGGCATGCTATTTTTTAGCACTTATACTTTCTTCCATAAGTGTAGTTGCTTTAGATTAAAGCATGTGTTATCTTTTATAATTATCTCTAGTTGATATTCAAACTGAGTCGCTGGTCTCAGTAAAGTCAAACGATTTGAAGACAACCCTGTGCGATCGAATTTATTAGCGCCAATTTTAGGTCACACCCGGAGCTGCTGGTGTGGTGATCGTGATTCCCCTAGCATCTACCATCGCGCAACGCACACACAGACGCAACGTGTCCTCCGTTTACTAACGTCGCCCTGCCCCGCAGCCACACCGATCACCTCCGCATGCTTTGACAATGTTCAGGTCTCTAGACCTGTGTTGTTTTCCATCGCGCGTTCAACATGTATCTTAACCGGTTTCGAACGATCACGCCAAGCAAATCGAATCTTTGCTTCCTGAGACTTTAGACACACAAACGCACAGCCTTTGGTATTGGTGTTTGATGTGATTTGATTTTTGTTGTTTTTTGTTTTGCACCAGAGACATCGAAACTGCCATGCGTTTTTGCTACGCAGAAAGAGTGGTCTCTCCGCGTGGACATGGCGTGGTTGGAACATGGCCAAATTTGAAATCGGCGGAGAAAGAAACCGCGATCGTGCCCGGTGTTGTTTGTGTGTGATCGCGCGCTTTGCGCATGCTTGCTCGCTCTTTCACGTCTACCTCCCGCACAACCGTGGGTGGTGGGTGGCAGTGAAGTGAATTAAACGAACAAGATCGGCAAGCCAGGAGCAGCAGCAGCAGCAGCAGCAGTAGCAGCAGCAGCAGCAGCAGCAGCAGTAGCAGCTGACAGTATAAATAAACAAAAAATACCACACAGATTGGAAGCACAGCCGTTCGTACACAATGTATTTGATCTGCAAAGGAAACACGTGTTAGTTTACGAAGTAACGAACGGAAAAATGAGGAAAAGCCGTTCCGGTTGGTGAAATTCGGCTGCAACAGAAATAAAAATAATAGTGAGCAACGCAAATGAATTGTTCAACTGTTCACCGTGCGTGCCCTGAAACGATCGCAGTCCCGCAAATGGCAGTCCTGCTATTTTTCTTAGCACACTAGCGATCCATTTCGCTGTAGGACGAGTGCTCTCTTGATAGCCAATTAAGCTCCCGAAAAAAACAGGTAATATCCCCGAAACACAACGTGCCGCCAACGCAGTTCGATAGAGTACACGGAAAGCTTTCTTGGAACCGTCACCATCTGCTCTGGTGGCAGAATCTAATCAACGGAATTACCCGTCAAAGTACCCAGCACGCCAGCATCAATGGTGTTCCACCGACCCGGATACGATTCGTTATGCGAACGATATTATCCCATCCATTTTGTGTACCGGTCGCGGTGCTTATAATGCACTCGATGGTGAACAGCGTCATAATGGAAACAATACTTCTTCAGATAAGAGCACTTGCGGATGCGGAGATAATACATTGATGGTGGAGCGATAGTTAAGACAAGAGGCAATGTTCATTAGAGTGCGATGAGTTTGCAAAGGATAAGGATTTCCTTTGAAATGAGAGCTCAACATTTTCATGCAACGATTGGAGTTATAGTTTAAAACAGATAATTGACAGTTATTTGCGATTGTTTATTATTGGAAGTGTTTCTCATATTCAAAAATTCTTTAAAAAAGGAAAGGTTCTTAAAAAAACGAGTATCATAGAACAAAATATGTTTTCAATATGGCTAAACCTAATACCTGTTCGAGAGAAAAAAATTTAAAATATTTGGTAATAGTTCAACTATTTTCGATATAAATTCAACAAAACCAACCAAAACCGAGTGTTTGTGCTGATAAAATACGTCTCAGAGACGAAAACCTCAAATGAAGAAACATTGCAAACTCTCAGACTTGGCAACCAAAACATCCATTTTCATTTGCGTTCCTACACATCCACATTCCGCTGGATGGAACAACTTTTATTCGATCAAATGCGATGGTTTCTTCAACCGACACCCAATTCTTTTCCGTTGGAAGACGAACGAACGAACGAACGACACTGGAGGAAGAAGAGACTACCACAGGGAAGGCCATGACGCCCAAACGGAATGCTCCAGAACAACAATTGCCATCAATTATCGCGGAATTGATATTAATTGGATTTTAGTGGACTCGTACGTTCGTTGGTTCGTTCGTTTGAAATCACTCGGAATCGGACGTTGTGCTCCCGGTTGACTGTAATGGCATTCACCGTAAATGGCGACGTGTGTCTTTTGAATGAGCTGGTAAGTTTCACCTTCGCCTACGAAGTTATGCTTCGCGGCTAAAACCATCGTGAATGGGAAAGTAAAACAAAACTTTAATTTAGATAAAGAAAATAATGTTTTTTTTTTTGGCAGCACAATAAAATTTAGGTTAACCAGCTCAGCACTACAGTTATCGTTCGATTTGGGTCAAGCACCGGCCACCAAATCGTTACAACAAAAGCATCTAAAAAACTGGAGAGTAAAACAAATCTAAAAACAGTTTTCATCTCCCCCCACCCCCTCCCCCTGTGCGCTTGCGTTTCCAAACGAGAGCTATCCCATCGTCGGACGGCTGGAAAACCAGATGCCGGACTAAACGCCAATCGGACGGGTTTTTTTTTATTTCTATAGTTTTCCCTCGCTTAGTAGTAAAGCTAGGAGTTTTCAAATTTGGAACAGTGAAAGAAAATGCTGGCAGCATCTTTCGTCATCGTTATCGAGGACGATCACATGCGCCGGTTACGTCGGCGCGCTCTGCATGCGCAGCTTGCCAGATTTTCCGGTTCGATTGAGGAAAGCATGACCCTAACCATGCTTAGCGATAAACTGGTAAAACCAGGGAGGTAAGTGGTTGGGAGTTGCGAGAGATGAAATCTCGATGCACTTTGAAATGGATCGGCAATGCTCTCTTCTCGATATGTCCGTCTGGTTCTTTTTTCCTTATCTCCTAAATGATAAATCGTCCACAAGCGAGTGTCTTTTCAAGTGTAGTGTAACGGCAGACACACTTAAAAAGAGTACGTTTGAAAAGATATACGGAAGTGCATTATACGCATTGCTGCCGAATCGTTTAGTATTGCTATATGCAATATACATATTTTTGATTTCAAAGAGAATTATACAGCATGACGAACAAATGAACGAATAGTGTGATACAAAATTGTTCTATCTAATTTATTGTGAGAAATATTTTTTTAAACATCGCACATTTCCCATCGGAATGACTTTCTGTATAACGAAGAGAACTACATTTAAGGCTGTTATAATGTTCTGTATTTAAAATCATGTTTGGATTAATGTTTGATTTTTCTATGCTATGCTTTCCTGGAGTTATCCTTGTTATTTTTCTAGTTGAATCTGTTTTATTTGTGCGGAAAAGTTATACAATTTTTCTATTTATTTAGTTGCAACTTTCTTCATTTTCATAAGACAGCCAATCTTCGATGAGTACAAAAAGACATATTCATCTAAAAATTATAAAAATGTAATAAGAAAGTTTTAAAATAAAGTTCATACCTGCTTTTAAAGCAATAAACAAGTCAGATTTCTATTTTTATATGTTCTTAAACTGTTAAAAAACACTTTTTTGTATACTAATTGCTGGAAGTAGTCCCAGTTTTGCACTAAAAAATTAGTTTCTGCTTCAAAATTGTAAAATTTATTATGGTCAATTTAATTGAAAATCTCTCTCATGTTCCATACACCCGCAGAAGGTACTATTTATGGCACGGGCACAGTTTACGTCTATCATCATAACAATTGATATTAAAAATATCCACTGGTAATTATGACAAGCATGGAACGTATAAACTCAATTAAATTGGGATCCTCCCAAGACAACCGGAAGGCGGCACGTTGCGTTCGACACAGCAACTAAAAATAATCTTTCATATTGCCGATGCTATCGATCGTCTGCAGCATTTATTTATACCTATTTTGCTGATGGATCTTCATACGGAAGTCAAGTTATTCATACGCTCCCACGCGATCCGGGGAAGCGTGTTACGCGTAAATTTACCCACCGAAATGTGTACCACCATGGAACCAACAAAAACATGAACGCGTGTGAAGCGTGTTCATTTTTTCTTTACTCTCACTTCGGTTATATGGTTCCGTGTGGGACGCAAGGGGTGCGAATAGATAACAAGTAAAACACCACATGGCAAGATAAATAACATCGACCGTGTACACCGGACACATCAAACTGACCGTTTAATTTTAACACTTCATTATCATCAGAAGCATTCCGTTTTACTGCTTTCCACTCTCCACCCACTGTAGGAGCAGTTTTCCGCTTCGATAACCTGCGATTAGTGAATCTCATAACGGTTTGTTATTAAACTAGGAACTAGGAGTTGGGAAAACTCACCACACGAAGGTCACGTTGGGTAATTTTGTGTCAAACGTTGCGGATTCACCCACTGGGTGTCGTTTGACGTGCCTACAGCGGTTGACGTGAAAGTGTGAGACTGTTTTGGTGACGAAATTTGAAAAAATAGCCCAATCAAATAGCCCAATGATCACAGAGATAGGAACCGCGACTGAGTTGATGAGCGGAAAATTGATGGCGAGTGGAAGGTGCCGCCGGTGGTGATTTAATAATTTCCAAACCATCTCACAAATTAACCACCGTCTTCAGCCACTATCGCGAATCTACATCTCCATCTTCGACCGCCTCGCGCCCGCGGCGTTCCTCTTCCCCTGTCCGCCTGTGCAAGCCCGATCAATTTAGTCAATTTTATTCAATTATTCGCTTGCGGAGGTATAAACGAAACAGCTTTTCTCTCATTTTATGGCAACAGTAGCGAGCAAACGGTTCGTAGCAGTCGGGAAAGACCGGGCACGGGTTTTCATCACTATCGCGATTTCCTTTTGACGACATCTGGTTTTGACAAATTTTCCATCCTATGCGTCGCTGCCGGTGGCTTGCGGGCAGTCTGTGTGTGTGTGGGTGTGAGTGGGGCGGGGGGTGGTTTGCAGAATAAAATAAGAATCTTGAAGGCAATAATCTTTTAAATGCCCCCTTCTCCTCCCTTCGGTGGATTGATTGTGTCCGGGAAAAACTTAACGCTGACTTTTATGCGAACCTTCCAAATGGATTCAACGAGCTCCATGTTTCCCCATCTTTTCCACGGCCGTTGGCTACGGGCGTCGCCTGTCGACAGCGTTAATTGACCCATGAAATGGGAAACTTTACCGCCCGCTTTTCTTCAAGTGTGCGAGGTCCAGGGTAATTTGTAGTAAACAATTATTATGTCAATTAAGCGGAGCGCTGCCCATCATTCCACAGACGCGTCGGCGGCAGAATGGTAAATAATGTTTTAATTTAAAATTTACATCCTGGAACAATAACTTTCCAGCTACCCATCCAGAAACAGAGTGTTAGGGCGTATAGGAGAACGTATCTGAGTGCGTCGGTTACAATTGTAAATCAAGATAAACGAATGACTGGTAGATAAACTCAAATGGAGATTATGATTTATATTATAATTTTTTTGGTTAAGGTGAGCCCTAATAGACGTTTGTTGATGCAAGTAATCGCATGTTCAAGTAATCTGCTTTAAAATGTAGAGCTATTGTTTTTCTGCCAATCTTTGGTGCTATCTTCTTAACCCATATTCTTTAACCTACTAAAGACTTTCTTCATCCCATTCAGTATTTTTATGTTACTTGTTGGTTGATCTGCCAATCCCTGAAATATATTTCTTAGAAATATGCACACCATCTGTTGAAGTCAAAATTCACTATCCCTTCGTTCTTTTTTAAAGATATGTATCTGTATTTTTAGAGACTAAAACTGTATAAGGGTTTTTTGGTATCCAGTTGATGTGTCGAACAAGGTGTTAGGTTAATTTTCTCCAAAACTTCAGCCATTCTTATATTTTCTCATGCTCCCTATAAACCTCCTTTCTCGTACCCTGCATCACGTTGCTCATGGTAATGGAAAATGAAAAATCGACAAAGCTACAAATGGAATGGCATATCCCGACGGCCCGAATGTCCTGTCCAACGGTCACTCCCAACCATCGTCCCACGAGGTGTTTTGCAATCCCGGGAACTATTATTATTTCCCAGCCTGTTGCCTGCCGGAGAGAACCGGTCGAAAAGCTTAGATGAGGGGCAGGGCAGGGTACTCAACCGTGACACCGGCAACGCCAATGGCTTTGATCTTCACCTTGCCCTAGCCGATTGCGCGTGGGGCAGGTCAGTGTAGCCCGAACCGGCCAAGCGTGTACCTACCGACTGGATGCACCATTTCCGAGTGCAGGTTTTTCTTTCCACGCAAACCAGTTCTTCAGCCCACCGACCGCTGCCGGCTTCTCGTGCGTGATGTACCGCTACGTACGTACAAGTGGCCACTGAGCGTGAGAGACAGAGGAGGAGAGCCCTAGGACCGGATCAAATTGCCCTTTATCACCCAGACGCTGGTCTGCCAGGCTGCGCTGCTGCTGGTTGTCGACGGTTTTCCGCTGGTGCTACCTCTGGCTCATTTTAATCCCAAATGAATTCCGAAACCGGATTCCACGCCAACTCCCCAAACTGACGGTAGTTTTGCGTGTGTGCAGAGTTACGAGCAAGGAATACCGAACCCGGCACAGCCTTTCTAGCGTGCGAGATAAGTAATGACATCCAGTTGTGTTCTCGATGGAGCAAAAAAATAAGAAAAACAAACACGTTTCGCGTAGTTTCGGGCTATCTGCGGCCCGATGGTTTCAGGTGGATTAAGTGCAGAGATCGCTAGCAAAATGGGGACGCAGCATAGCTCAGAGAACCCGTTGCACTGGACAGGAATGCCGTGGGATGAATGCACTTGTAGGTGCACAAGTAGGACGAGATGAGACGGTCACTCGAGCCTAAACGATGCAGCTGATTAGCTTTTCCTCTAGTCACGAAAAGCAATCTCTGTGAGTGTTATTTATTTTTCAATTGTTGCACACAAAATCAACTTGAATTGTTGAATTTAAACCAAGAATTATTTTGATATAAATATCTCACCATAAAATTCTATTCTAAATCAAATAAAGTTATAAACCGTAAAATAAACATTTCACATGGTCTATCTGTAAAGTAAACAGTCTGCAGCATGTATCTCTCTTCCACACACGAACAACTCTCCATGTGTTGTGCATATCATTTGTGTGCTCAAAGTTTCCTCTGACTGCTGTGTGTGTGTGTGTGTTTGTTTTGTTGTAAAACTTCGATTTTACGACTGAAGGAACCTGCAAGCGCCCGAAATTATGCTTTCAGGCACGGGTGGAGTTTTATTCTCCGGAAGCAACCATAAAGTTAGCATTATGCGTCAACATAAACGTACCGGCTACCTGGCGACGGGTGGCGAGGTGCTTGCACTGCGATATGCTTACCGTTCTGCCGGATGTGAAATGTTTCGTACATTGCAGAAAGAACATTGTATTTCCAGGGCAAGTGAAGCGTAAATTTATGCTATCAAATAGAAAGGTAGAGCAAATAGAGCGCCACAAAAAGGGAGGAGTTTTAAAGTTCTCAAAAGATTGTATGCTCATTGCCTCGGGGCTGGCAGAGCGTCTTCATTATTGTAATAATAAACACAGTCTTAAATCATTTGCAATTATAATGGTATTAGTTATGAGTTTGAGGCAAGACGATCATTGTTTTTTATTATTACTATTAATGCACAATTACTAACATTTTTAAACATTTCTCGTAGCATCCTGTAGCAGTTTAATCCACCATTCTGCCAACAATTTTACATCCCCTTCATAGAAGAACTTTCTGCTAAACTGCGAAAACTTCTTCCATGTTCGATAACCCACAAGAACTAGACACCCCTGTTGTGCTGCTCTGAGGGTGCGGATGGTTTCGGAAGCGTCTTGTGTGCGGAAGAGAGTGGTCGTATGATTTATGAATCTTGTGCATTGTTCTTCGAGTGCTGTGCAATTGTGCCGCACTACACAAACTGGAACAGTCGTGGTTTAGTTTATGACACCTCTGCGGTAACGTCAACTTTTATCTTCCCAAGTATTTGCGAATCCTAAACTTGTGCATTAACGAGAATCTTTAAAAACCGCTAGCGTTGAAGGGTTTATATTTTGAGTAACATACCTTATTAGCTGATCAGTTAGTTGTTTGCTTGCTTCTACGCAATTTCAATGATATCGCGCAAAATTCCAATCGATGCATACAAACTTGACCTACTATTCCTAAGCCTTCATGACTCCGCAGATGACGCAGATGACTTGCCATCTGGTTGTGACGCCTGTGGCTGGGTAACTATTCGTGATAGGTATTTATGAAGGGAAGAAGTCATAAGAAAACTTCTCATGTTATACATTCACTATTTGTTTATTTGTGTTTATTTTACCTTTTTTATTATCACACATTTGTTATGCATGCTGTCCGTCACAACTGGCCAGATTATAAACCTACTCCCTTTTAAACAACAAATTTTACAAACTGGAACTCTGCCTCATCCGTGCAGATTGTCTGGAGCTTCCCCGCTCTGGAGGTGATTTGGTTTAACCGATGATTCATTTGCAATGGGTTGATACGTCCCTCGTAATGTGGTGTAGCCGCTTACTCATCGTAATTGGCAGCAGTGGCAACAGCCGAATTGAAGTATTTGCAAGACGAAACTCATCTTGCTCGCTTCGACGACCTTTTTCACTTTTTACAATAACCTGTTTCGTACGTTTGAATCATCCTTTTAGAAAGGGAGGCCAGAAGTTTGATGAGAAACGGATCGGAATCCAAATCTATTCCAACTATTGAGCAGTCGTATTATCACTGTGGATTGTATTAAATATTTTTTTATTATTAGACTATTAGTCTAACTAGTGTATTAGTTTGTAATCAGAGCAACTTCATCAAAATAATAAAAATTGAGTAATAATATTCGTGTTTTCTTAGGTATATTAGAAACTCCTGTTACACTTAAAGAAAAAGCTGCTTTAAACCAGTTTCAATTATTCAGGTGTTATCGACAAATTATAGAAAAATATTTTTCTAACACATCTCAATCAATCGATTAATGTAGATTGCATTGCGAACAAATGATTCCCTTCTCTCTTTAGCCCACTTCAGCAAGCCGCCGGCACAAACATGGTTTCTTTGGCACATAAAATGGGACACCAGCTCGGCTCGGTATGAATGGTAGCACCATTGCAGCAACAACTGCATTCCTTCTGGTGTGCCTCATCGCGATCGCTAACTAACTCAGCAAACCGGAACCAACACCCTTCCGTTACGACCGGTGGTAGTTGGATTGGAAGTTTCGTTTTGATACGATGTGACTGGTTTTTATTTGATTTTCTCTCTTTTCATTGACATTGTTCCACCGGCCACGAATGCAGAAGCCGTGGCAGTGGTCATAATATCTCCGGGCTCCACAAGAACCACACTGAGAATGTGTCACTCTTAATCACCTTCGATAACATGGTCCATACCCCGCGGTAGTGTAATGGAAACCACGTCGCCTGATTAAGACATCGTGTACCCAAAGCCCCCATCGGTTTGTACTATATTGATAACATTATCTCCTTCCTTGCGGATGTATTTCTGCGACAAGGATGCAATTTTGCAATCGAATGGAGCGAAAACATTGCCCCACTCGCAGCCATAACAGTTCGAAGGTTCGAAGGATCGGAAAACGGGATAGATGTGATTGAAAATTGAGCTTCCCTCCGGTGCCTTCTTTCTCATCTTATTACGCTGTCCCATAAAAAAACTCAATCCCAGTGATATTTGGTAGCACAGCGACCAACCAAATAAAAAGAAAACCTTCCCCCGTCACCGATGCTGACAACCTGCAGGCACGAATCGCGAGTGATCGCTATGTTTCAGGGATGTTTTTTTTCTCTACATAAGTTTTGTCATTGTCCCGTCCTTTGCCATCGTCTTCGCTCGTACAACTCGTTTCCTTTGTGCGCACGAACTCCTCGAATTCGGATGGCTAAAGCTCGCGCAACGGAAGTGCGGAAATTGTCGCCTCTCGGTTTAGAAGTTTCAATTCACAGCCACTTCCTTTATTTTTGTGCAATGGCTCGCATGCTCTCGGGCATGCTCGACAAGCGCTGCTGGCTGATGTTGCGAATGGGTTGGGTTGGGTTGGCGGTGGCGGTTGGTGTAGTCAGAGCAAACAACTTTAATAGTTAAACTTCCACGCGAAGGACCTTCGATTGTGCACTGCTTCTTCGAATGTTTGTTGCAATCGGTTTGAGAGAGGCGAGGAAATGAACAGTGAAGCTAGCAAGTTTCGGGACACGGGTGCGGTGAAGATGCTGTGGAACTTTACCTTTGCTTCAAGGTAGAGACTGAATTCGTTTGTGGTAGGTCAGTCAACCTCAAGATACTTTTGCATCGAAAACGGTCGTTTTGACATTTTATTATTTTTTCGATGTTTTAATATTTTAAAGACTAAAAGTTGTAGAAAAAGGTCAACAATGTTTTTTCGTGTAA
>JXXB01016220.1:0-13914 GCA_000956275.1 Anopheles koliensis
CGCCACACACCACCACCACCATGCGCTGCAGTTGTGAATGCAGCCGAAGGCGCGTCCACCGACGACGCTTGCCATTTCGGATGCCGCCGCCACCGTTGGGGGCTGTTCTGATACGTCCCAGCCTCGGTCCTCACCCGAGAACGAGACATTGAAATCGTCCGAAGAATCTGATTTAACGGAGAAACAGACGATTGAAGGCAGCGCATCGGGCGATACTTCCACGGAAGAAAAGTCCTCCGTAGCGACCGCTGAACGGATGACTCGAGGAGCGGGCCACAAATGACGAGGACTGGTGGCGAGTGGCACAGGGACGAACGGTTTGGCGTCGTTCCTTTGCGACATCGCCTCGCTTGACCGTTGTTGCGCTTGCTTCTATTGCGAGCAGTCGCTTTGCCATGATTGCTATCGCTAAGCTTACCGTGTACATGAGCTGTAAGGCACAAGGAATAAGGTTGGCTTGCTAATGAAAGCACCGAAATCCATATGTGCCAGTTCGTCCATTTTGAAGTTAGCCGATTCTAAATTTTTGACGAAAAGAAATCTCATTGAAATGAGCCGTGCCAATATTAAGTTAACAATGATCTTACTAAAGGCCCTTGTCCATTTAAGCATTAAATAGCAAATATACCTACAAAGCAAATACTCATTAGTAAAGTAAGATATTTGCTTCATAGCAATACCTAGTAAAATAAAATAGTGGTAACTGTTCGATCTTTCTAAAGAATACTCTCCCAATTATAGACCGATATAACTGCTAGCCAATATAAATGTAGCATTTACAGCGCAAAACGCGTTCCATACCACTTCTGGTAGATGACAACAAGTAGAATCTATATCATTCCAACATTTTTAGCAATGAAGCAAAGAGAAGAAAGCTAAAACCTTGTCCTGTGCCACCATAAGCAGTATTTCAGAATAAAATATATTGCACACTGCTTTGATTCTATGAGAAGTTTCAAAGCAAATTGATGCCAATGCTCATATTAATTTTTTCTAAATACTCAATGTGACATGCATTCTTTTTTCTTACCTTCAAATTTTATTTTGAAATTAAAGTAACCAATTATGAATTGGTACACACCAATTTTTGAATTGGTAAAAATTAACAATTTTGTTTTCATTGATAAGTTTTTCATACACAAATATTTGTAAACGATAGTTGATCGATATGTGTTAAATATAGAAATTATTATTTACATCATTCATTTATTCAAACATTTTTCATGTTTACCAGTTGACCTTCTATAGCGTCAATATTTCAAGATAATACATTCTACTTAAGACTCCAGTAAAAGTACTTTTTAGATTTCCCGAATGTCAAAAATATTTCAAGAAACATTAATAGAGTGTACAACGATAGCACCGATAGTTACAGTTACAAAAAAGCAATTGAGTGTTTCGTAACACAATAAATAGCACACTTATTGTCTATATAATAAAAACATTAAATTGTAGTTCAAGCAATTTTAGAACACTTTGTGCACTAGCTTTGAAAGCCTGGAGTATCTTCGCTGTTTCCAACATTAGCTAAACTTGATATATCAATACCATTTCTAAATTAAAATACCTTTCTAGATTACATATAAAACAGAAGGGTAACATAGGTAGCACAATTTAGATACGTCTTATAATCTGCAAAGAAACGTTAATGCTTTCGGGCAAGCAAAACATAGGATTAAGTGCATTATGTTACATGAAATGCGAATTTGTTTTATTAAAAGCTCATTAACGCCTACAAGGCTTAGTCCAATGTGTTTCGGTTTCGGATCTTTCTATTCCACTCCTGTTTCATCATCAACCCTTCGCTGACCTAATCGCCATTTTTACCGCGTGTCCAGTTTGTGGCTTTTATCACAAAATAACACACCACTGACCACATCGCGGTGACGCGATTATTTCCCACTCAAACAAAACGCGTACGCAATGACGTTTGTGTTTTTCCCTTCCCTGGAAGGTGTGCATGGAACAGCACGCTAAGGAAAACAAAAACAATATCATTACCTTCGGGGAAAGGACCACGCTTGGATGAGGGACAATGGGGACTGCTGGTCAAATCCCGGATCATTTTGACGATGACATAATATTTTTGCCTCCCGAAATGATTATAAATTTCCACACGCTTGGAAAAATCGAAACCACGGTATCGCTATCTCGGGTTTCACAGACGTTTTCGGCCGCTCGGGTCTACACTCACACACACTCACCCATAATGCCCTAACCGTTGACAGGTATATTATGTGCCTAACCTTTACCCCGTAATAAAATAAGGGGGAAGGTTTTTTTGGTGGCAAAAATTGTGCAAAACAAACACACGGCCTAGCGTCAGCCCCAGTTGCTATCTCTGCCTCGGCCAAGGTGTGGATGGTACGTAAATATTTACATAATTCATAAAGTGATTATAATGCGCAGGCAGTATGGGCAAACGGTCGACGCCACATATCGGCGGTGGTGTTTGTTTTTCCTACGACACTTTCATAAAATCCAATATGCTTACGTCCCCAGCGATAGCGTCCATATATTGGAAAGGAGGCGTGACCTCCACTGCTGCGAACTTCAGGCTAAAGAAGTTTCAATTCAATCATGCCCTAGCACACCGGTTTAATGATGGACTTCCCATCAACGCACCACCACCACCACCAGTTACTTGGCCGGATGGTTCCAATGAGCGCGCGGTCATATATTATACCGAGCGAACCACTTCACTTCACTTCTGGTTAACATGAAAGCCACCTTCGGGTTGAAAACTAATAACCGCTTCTCCGACCACTTCTCCCATACCACACAACTCAACGCCTCTAGTGTGAAGTTTATCCACCATAAATTTACATATAATATCTAACTGACTGACGCGAGCTTTTAACCGGTGATAAATTGAATTCCACTATGGGCGGATCAGCACGGAAGTTGATTTTTCCATTGTTTGCCGGTCTGTTTGGCGCGGGGTGAACGTTGATCTTAATTTTAGTGTCAACGTTTAGGCAGATAAAGAAAGAGTGACACGCACGCGTGTCAATCAGCGACGCTTTCCGACGCGCCACGAGTGGAGTGGAAAGCTTGGCCAATTCTATTTGCCTTCCATCAAATGCTAAACGCAATCACCGTCACTTGGTCTCTGGCTTTATAGAGGTTTTGAAAGGATGAGGTTATTAAAAAGCAAGGACACGCAAGCCTAAGGCAAATTGATGTTACCATCTTTGTCCAATGAAATATGGAAAGAAAACAATATGTTCGGTAAAATCAAAGTTAAAAACTGTGTTGATTAATTTAAATATTATTTCACTTAACATTGCATACTTTTGGGCGTAAATCAGTGTGTTTTTTCAATGCATGTTTTTCAAACAAATAGTAATGGAATTATTTTTCGTCGCACACCATATGCCGGTCACTCGTCAAATCAATCCTTAAATTTTCTTCATGCTAACCCAAAGCATCCAGAACCCTCCGGTTCGCTTCCCTAAAATGGGGCCAAAAGATTGACGACGAGGCAAACCTCCGACCGTGTGGTAATTGAGTTCGGGCAAACACGCTTCCGCTTCCGCGCGGCGATGATATGATTTATGGCGACGAGAATTTCCTCGAACCTTCCGGCCATCGTTTCGGTGGTGGAGTCTTCGGCGGCGAAAGCTGTGGCGTCGCTTAAGGTGTAGATTTGCATTTTAATTAGAGGTAGTTAACGACTCCTGCCCCGGCGAGTGTGTGGCGACACGGTAGCAGCCTGGGACCGTTCCAGGCTATCGAAACCGCCTTTTCCGTGCGTCTGACCAACCACCGGCAGGCAGCTAAGTTTTTCACCCCATCCCACCCCGAAAAGACCGGCCAACCTCACGGGCTCGCGCGGATGCGCACCACTTCGTCCGGTAGGCGAAGTTTTATGAGCATTGTTAGCGAACCGATTTGGAGTCGGTTGTGTTCAGGTTAAGTATTTTTAATGGACTCGTACGTGGCGCTCGGTTTACGCCACGACCGGGAAGAGTGCATGTGCATTAGCGGTCGTGGATGAGGATGCTTCGGGTTAGGTGTTTCGCTTTCGCCTTGGCGTTTATAATCGTTTGTTAAAATGCACCACCGCCGGTAAGCAGGAGGGAGGTGTTTGTAATGGTCATGTTGGAAGTAATGGCGCACTTCGGTACCGGCGAAGGAAGCCGCAAGAGTGAAGAATTATAGTGTAGGATGCAGTCATCCACCGTCGGATACGCCCCGGTTAAAAGCAGCATAATGGGATGTTAGTTTTCATTTCAATCAGATAAGCTAATTGAGCAATTAAAGCGTCCTGTGTGAGAGGCAACCCATAAACTCCATCGTATGCGCTCCAGACGCTTGTGCTATCCATTTATTGTGATGTGCAGTTAAGCCATGTTTTTATTTAATTTCTTATTAATGCTCCCGAGCGTAGGAAACGGTTTTGTTTCCGCATGTTCAGTGCTTCTTATATCATTCGGCAGGCAAATGTAAACCATTTTAAGAGACAATTCGGAATCGAAGCAAACGGTCCCTTGCAGGGAATCATTAAAAGAAGCCTCGTACGATTTGCTACCAGCACGGATACTCACTTTTCCTTCAAGAGGAACCTCCCAAATGAAGCCATTCGAATGCATCTGGTTATGGGTTTGGGTTTCAGTCTCGCCCCTTTTTTCCTCCCAACACAAACGCCAGCAATGTTCTATGCAAAAACACCCGAATTCGTAACGCATTCTCCGAGGCGAACCACGTACCGCGACCGCGAATCCATTCCCTTATCGGACCGTTTGGCTGGCACAACCTTTCCCTTCAAAATGGCTTGTAAACTAGAGTCAAACTCGACTTCGAAGCGGCGCCAAATACCGGCGGTCTTTGGACAAGCGCACAGCATATGGTTGGGAATGGTTCCACCATGGTAATGTGCGTTCTGCCTAAATGGCTTTTATTGTGGCCATCTACGCTCGTGCCGTGTCCGGTGGCATTGTCTGCCTCGTCGGGCGATGGTGTGTTGCATTGTATAGTTAGTTTTTATAGTTCACCTTGATTTATTTTCACATTTCGCTTCAAAACGAAACGACACACAACTACTGCTTCCTCCTTACTCCCTTTATTTGAGTTATTTTTTTCTTTTTGTTCAGGTTTATCTGTTTGTAATTTCGTGTTTTTTTAATGTTTTTTATTTTGCGTGTGTATGTGTGTTTGCTTGTGGTTTCGTTTATCTTTTTATTACGTTGTTACATTTCGTTTTGCTTCGATTGCCCTCTGCCGGTTGAATTTTTTTCTCATACGTTATGATCTTTTTTTTTCTTTCTTCTTTTCTCTTTCTCTCTCTCTCTTTCTTTCCTTTAATTTGCTCTTCCGTTTTGTGTCTACTTCTACAAAAATCGCTTTGCTGCGCACGCATCTCGTCGTCATCCCCTTTCTTAAATGTGGTCCACGATCGCTTTCACTCCCTGGTATCGGGTGTACCGCAGGCATGATGGGAGTCATGCCCGAGAATCGAATCATCATGGGTGACTATCTGAGTATGGGTCCATCGACGTCGTCATCCTGAGTGCAATGGGACCGCTAAAGAAGAAGAGTTCAATTGTCATAAACTAACAAAACACCATTGGAGCACTGAAAGGAGGTCCGGGTGTTTTTTCTTTTAATTCATTTGATGAAATTTTATCGAAAGAGGTGTTTAACCATTTGTGGATAACGTTAAATAAACAAAACTTAATAATTTGTTTAAGCATATGTTTATGGAAATAAATGTTTATGGAAAACGAATGCTACATGATTACCGGTAAGGTATGCGTTCTTTTTTCACTTAAATTTGGTGAAAGAACACTATCGGAAAATAATTTAAAAAAATTCTCTGCGACTGAGATTTTTTCCCTTCCGTAAGAGCAATCTTTGAGAGGTATCATTACTAAACGAAACATAGAAACACTAAATAATCCAATCCACACCAAATGCTTTCGACCGTTTCGAATTGCTTCCTGCAGCGGGCCACAAATAACACAAATAATACATCGAAACTCCATTTCGCGGTTTCTATTCATTCGGCCGGCCGGTCGCCTACCAAACAGGGCAAATCGTCGCTAATCTACTCCACGAAATCGATAACGTACATTTAGTCATTACGGACTGCGGGTCGGTAGGCAATTGCGGGCAATTTGCATTTGGAATCGAGTGACCAGAGAGTGCAAGAGAACACCGCAATGGTGATACTTTGCGATTTGCATTCCCGGACGCAATGATTTTGGCGTCCGATTGGACTGGAAACTGGGAAGGATGGAAGGAAAGAACGCACGGAACGTTTTGTTTAGCACACTAGTTTGATTTGCCAAACAGAAAAATATTTCTTCGCCATGCATTCATCAACATAAACAATCGCCCGAAGATGGAAAAGCTTAATCGATTGATGTCGTTAAAACGGCTCAATGCTCACGTGCAACCGTGCGTTGATCGTGTTGACCGGCGAATTTATATGCACAAACTATCACGACTAAACTGGAGCACGGCATGGGCTAGCAGGGGGAGATAATTTCCAATCCACCACCAGGAAGGTGTGGTAGTGGCTGGCTGGGTGGCTGCAAGTGCGAATGCATTTTAAATGATGTTTTCGGTTTGAAGGTAAATTAACATTTTCATTACAAATTCTAACATCGTGATGAATACCGGTCAACAGACACCGGATTCGCCTTTTCCCGGGGATGTGCGGTTGCAGTGGCGGATCGGGGTTTGATCGGTGCAGGCGAGAGGCGCAACGTACACACATTTACGACATGAATAATAAATGATGCTGATCGAAATAATTCACCGTTCGAAGCGAACAATCGTGTACCGGTGGCAGCATAGCAACCAGATGCATTTACGGATGCCGCGTGAAGTTGTAACATGCAATTTAAATTGATCGTTACCAAGCAGACAGTTTGTGTCTAGCAAATTCTATCGAAATGTTATGGTGATGGTGCAAATTGAAACGATTAATCAGAATTTGGTATTTCTAATAATTTTCATTTGGTGGTGCCCTCATCCTCCCAACCAAAATTCCTTTTCATATCCTTTCCCAAGCCCTCACGCTACACATAAACAATGCTTCGCTGTATACAACTGTTGTCGAAACCTTCACTTCGCACTCGTGTTATCCGGGGGTAAAAAGGTGTTGAATAGTCTTCGATATATTTTTTTCAATATTGTCAACTTATAACCCCATTGCAACTAAAAAAGTTTATTTCTTACGTGAGCAAACAAACAAATACACAAAAAGACGAAAGCAAACGAGAGTGAAACAAAAAGCGTAAAAAGATTAAAATCTTCTCAGCTCTACAGACACAATCGCAGAATAATCCGTTTTTATGCCCAAAAGTAAAATTAATTCAACAATAAACAAACGCAAGAGAAAATCGAAACAAATTCAAACACGTGCGCACAAAAATACACACACTTAATTGAAACAAAAAACACGCGAATGAAATAGCAACGCCATTTGCAAATGTGCTGGTGAGAAGAAATGAAAATGATATGAATAAATGTATAAATTCAAGGTAGACACACATCTCATACGGCGAGCGATACTTTATATATGTGTTTGTGCGTATTTTCACGCTTTTCGTAAAAAAAGAACAAAATTTAAAAACAAAACAAGAGAAAATCACATGAAAAGCAGATAACAGGGTGCCTTTTTTTAAATACATAATTTCTTTCAATTTCCCACGCGCTCAGTTTTTGGGGATAAAATCAAAATACACCCAGTAATCTCCGGTCAGCTGGCGGTTAGTCCTTGATCATTAATGCAGAACCATTCCAGAACCGGCTAGCTGCCGGTTCTAATCTTTTTATACCGCTGCGGCTATGAAATCCACCTGAAACCATTCCATTTCGTTTGCCATAGCGCCTCTGCAGACTGATTGCACTCCTTTACATTAATCGATTCATAATTTAAATGGTTACAGAAGTGTTGAAACGTACAACGTCCCCGAGGGTGATAAACAAAAAACACAACCCATGCTATCACGCTGTTTTTCGAATAAATATTTAATTTATTTCTTATTACCAACTATCCTGCCCTTCCGTATGGCAGAAAGTGAAAACGCATTGCAAATGCGTGCTTGGATGGAAAACAGTAATTGGGTGGTATTAAAAATTCACGTATTAATATGGTGATTTTCACGGGAATTATCAGTTCCTACATGTGCTTTATTTTTATGAAGTCGATTTCAATCCGTTTCATTCGCCGAAAAGAAAGAAGTACCTCGTATCGAATCTCCTTGATTTTTTGTTGCTAGGAAATTTTAACCATATTTAAACATGCATGATGTTACTGAAAGTCGTACGTGTTAGAGCTTTGAAAAGAAAGTAGCGAAACAATTTCTAGCGGTTGACAGGATTGGAATGGAGAGTTTTTTATTTGAAAAAATATTTCCGCTTTGAAAAGATGTACAAGCTCAAATTGTTAAAAAAGTGCAAAGTCAAACAACGCTTTGAAGATTAGAAAACGAAAACATCATCGCTCGTGGCGCGCTACAACGCATGCGGAAAATTCTGAAACAAAAATTATCTGCTAAGAACATTTCAACAATTTTAACTTTCCGTTTCAAGCACGGCTGAACGGCCCCATTGTCCGCTACGAAATATAACGCCTAACGATATATAAATACTCCCACACTAAATATATTACCCTGTCGGCTGCTTATCACTATATACAGAAAATGCATGTCAAATACGCATCGGAAAGAGAGAAATATATGTGAGAAAGAAGCGACGGGCTGGGAGTGGAAAGTGAAAAGTGAGCAAACGAAGCTAACAAAACCACATGATGCCAAAGTTTAATAATGTGAAATCACTTGTCAATGTTTACGATCAACAAATTTGCAAAACCAAGTAAAGTGCACACATACACCGAATGTGAAAACGAATCGTGCTGCTTTTATTTATTGAAAACTAGAAAATGGCCCGCTTGTGGATGTTTGAACATAGATAGGATCGGTTGGATCATTTGACGCCAGCAAGCAAGTTGTGCTCTTCATTACGAAAAACTTCCAGCATAATGTTATGGTTGATGGGTTAAGTCTTCAGTAGCTTTAACTATCCATTTTGTGCGCGGTGAAACCCTTCGGTCGTTCCCAAATCGCCGACAGATGTTCGCACTAAATTAAAACTTCCTGCTCACTCGCACGCACCGGCCAGAAATCCTTCAAAAACGATGCTCCCGTTCAAGACTAACCACGGCCAGTAAGCGAGACAACGTGCCCGAAAACGAGCTCGTGCCCGCTAACTTTGTCAGGGGCAGACCCGAGCGGTGCACATTCCGGAAAATGTCAACCCCTTTTTTTGGGGTCACACGGTGCTTCGGATGTGACGTGGCGTGGCGTTTACTCGCCACACTCTTTAAGCGCCACACCGTGAATCAAATTTTGGCGCCATTCTCTCGGGTCCCTTTGCTTTCTGTCGCTTGTTGTCGGTGTTGTAGCAACCGTCGGGAACGGGGGTTCTACGACTGATTACGACATGTGTCGCAAAAATGTCATTAGAGTGATGCCAGAACGGGTTCTAGAGCAGGCAGCAGGACCCCATCGGGTCCTTCATCGCTTCACTGACGTGGCTCTACCTGGCCATACGTATGTTTGTACGTAGTTCCAACGTAAGAGCGTAACCATCGTACCCTTGTTCAAACATTGACATTTATCCTCAATCGTCCTAATTACTATCCACCTCTTTATCGCTTTCCATGCGTCATTACGGAGCGTGGGGTTGTGAAAGTGGATACATAGAGCTTCCCGCAGTCGCTTAGTGAAAAAGAGATAGTGAAATCTGTGTGTATTAGAAGCCCAAATTTAAGCTTAATTGTAGAAGATTTTTCACAAAACATTTAAATTTTGATTAAAAAAAGGTTCAAAAAGTTATATTTCTTCAACAAACTAATGACGATTTAACTAAATTATTACTTATTTTTCATTCTAAACGGTTTTTAAAACCATATTGATAAATGAAACCATTAGTTTATGTTTCATGTTTGATAAAAGACTTACAAGTGTATTTACTGTTTCATTTTTATCTTCGCCGTTGCGTTAAATTACTAAAAATTGTTACAACCATGGAAAATGTCTATATGAAATTGAGATAAAACTAACTATAATTAAAAAATAACAAAATTTCATCAGGTCCTTCAGGTCCATAATTTTTTATGTTTTCCAAATTCTTAAAAAAAATGATCCGGTATAAAAAATATGCTTTTATAAAAATGGAACACAAGATTTCCTTTTTAATGTACAAGATGTATTCAATGCAAAATAAATATCTCGCTTTTGCCCCAACCACATCAAAGTCTGCTTGATGTGTTCACTCTCCGTGGTGTTCCACCGGAAAAAAAGCGCGCATTGGACATTAAGACAAAACCCAAACCCAAAACACCCTTGTCATCACTAATAGAGCGAACGAGTCCGGACACATTTTCCTTCCCCGGGCGGCTCGAACCATACGCAGGCACAGGGATGGAACGCTGCTGTCATACCCAAATTTATGTTACCCAAGATTATTGTTGACATTTTTCAGTTTAGCTCGGGTTTGTTGCGGGGGTTTGGCTCACCCATCCAGCGCTGTCGCTGGATCGAGAGAGAGCATGACAAGGGAGTTTTCGATTATGATTGCCTCCCCGAACGGAAGGTGATTGTTTTTTTTTTTGTTCAGCCATGCAACCTACAAAAAATGGTCAATCTACTTCAATTGTTTTGATATAATCCTTTCTCAAAACAAAATCCGTGTCTTTTTGTGTGGGGTACAAATGGATCGGGAAAACTTTTTTCTTTTCCCGCACCATTCCGTTTCCTTTCACAAAAGTTTAATTATGTTCGCCCGAAAGTAAGGTAACGCACACCCGTCACTAAATTGACGGCACTATGATTCTATCACAGCACAGCAAAGCATCCTTCTGCTTCGCACAAGCAAATCGCTTGGTTGTATTCCGATGTTACCGGGTGTTATCTAATACCGGAGTCCCATGGAGATGCGCCTTTTCAACAACACAAAAAAACCACCACCAAGAGCCGGTTTCATTACGGACACGTCAGCCAAAACCTTTTTTACGCTGGGCGCACAGAATGTTACGTAATGTGAATGCGATACAACATTTGCATTTTTGGACAATGAAGTTGCCCTGATGCTGCTGCTGCTGCTGCTGCTGCTACCCATCATGTAACCCATTTCACGGGCGTGCTTCATCCAGCAGCGCCTCCCGGGCCCCGGGGTGTATTATTTTCGATCGATGTGCTGCCCCTTCTGCCGACGCCCAAGAGATGAAATATCGAATGTTGCCGTACACGACGGCTGGCATGCCGTCAGCAGTTCCGGTTCCCACCGGTTTCTTAACCTTTCTTTGCTGAAGCAAAACCCCGGCTAGCGAACTTGATAGCGAATGGCTTCGGTATGGGAGGGGAGGGTGAAATGTTTCACCGCTACAGCACGCGGCTTGCGTAATTACGTTGAATTTCGATGAAATATTGATGCCACGGCTGGAAGGAAACAGCCCGCCCGCGCACCATACGGCACACGCGGATCGGGTCTTCTGCCCCGTGCCGAATTCCACCAAAGTATAGGCACACGCCGGCAGATCTGGCAGGTATCCGTCATTTCGTTTGCCGAACTTTCCGAGGTGCCTAATGTTTCATCAAAATCTTCACCGTTCCTGCCATTTCCGCGAAGTTTACCATCCCGTAGCAGTGGCGCGAGTGGAGAGCGAAGTTCCAACAGATAAATTTCCCCCCGCCCATAGCGTTCCCTTTCGTCCCAAGACAGTGTTTGTGGCCTGCGGAAACTTTTCCCACATCCACCTCGGTGCAAGTTTATTGCTGGGCGAATCGGATTACTCGATTCCAGGGGTGCGGGAGACCGGTGGATGGCAAACATCACCTTCTTCACCAAACCACCAGCTTCAACGCAAAGAAATGTTAGCGTAAAAAGCAACGATCAACTTCGGGGGTGCCTTTATTCGGTGTTACTCTCCATATTTTTTCCACCGGGCACCAGGCGCCTCCATGCACGGTTTGAACGGGAGCGGAGTTTAGTTTTTCCCTCCATATTTTTTCTGATTTTCAGCACACCGTTGCAACCGACCGACCGCTGTAAGCAGCACAGCACAGGAGATCATTAATATAATGAGCAAACCTGTGCACTCTCACGAATCGCTCCCCTCCCCCTGGGTCCGATGGAAGGCGAGACAGAGATTGTAAACGATACCGACGGCGAAACCACCCACCGCATCGGGTGCGGATGGAAACTAGCTCGATAAATAAGCAGCATGATTGCGTGAAATGTTTGTATAAAAAAAACTCGCACTTTTTTTCGCACCGCGGATGAAAATGTTTTCAACCGTACTTCCTTTAATTGGAGTTAGGATTATGCTTATCGGGTGTATTTTCAAATCATTCGATAGCAAGTTGTGCGTACGAGCATGGGAAGAGACATGCATAGCAGTTTAAATGTTGGAAATGAAGAGTTAGCTGTGAATGATTTATTTGGATTACATAATTTGCTCCTGAACATAAATTACGTAGCGTCAAACGATTCTTTTTAAAAAAGCTAATATCTATTGAATAAACAGACCGCATTGTTTTCGTAACGTTCACATTGACACGATTTCTGTAGTAAACCAAATTCAAATAATCTAAATGATACTCTATTTTCAAACATCCACTCGTATCCAAGATTCCGAATACCTTTTTTAAAATATAATTAAGTTTTCATATGATTTCCTTCCCGAATTTTCGAATGATAGTCAAAATAACACAACCTACGCTACTTCGAAAATTGCTTTCTGTTACGAATAACATTCATTTCCGTCCGGGAGACTCACCAAGCAGAAACTTTCCCATCGTTCGGTCATTTCCAACACATTCTGCAAGTGTTCAATTAAATAAGCAACACCGAAGTAGGTCCCTCTCGAAGCACATGCATATTGCAATTCAATGTTAAACGTTGACAACCGTACACCGGCGATGGGAATACGACGTTCAACGAACAAAACGAAGGCTTCAGAAGCAAACAAAAAAACGCATATAAAAAAACGTAAAAAAATCGGCAACAAAACGTCACAAGAAATTGACAGCTCGGACGGCACAAGCGAACTGGCACAATGACGGCGAGATACGAAGTTGCGAAAGTGGCATCTAAATCTATTTACGTTTGACTACCGGAAAAAGGGTGTGCGTTTGTATGCCTTTTTTCGGGTCGTTTAAGTTCGCTCGTGCCGCTTGTCAATCGAGGTTTCAATGTTGGACGTTTGAATTTTCATTTCCGTTTAAGTTTCCGACATTTTTTCAGACGATATTGTATTTTTGAAATAGAAAATGATATTTTTTTAGTATAGAAAGAAAAATAATACAAAAAATACAATTTAAAAAGCATCAAAAGAATGAAGAAATACTCGATTTAAGCGAAAAGACGTTACCCGGCACGAATCGGGCATAAACGGCTCGTCACACGCTAGAAGCGAAGAACGCTACACTAGAACCGTCTATCGGAAACTATGTTAGACTTCAGTAAGTGAATACGCGCCTTATACGGATTTTGAATTTCCTTCTTGCATCTAGCGTGCAGTGGTTAGAGCCAGCGTTACGAAACCGTACCGACGCCCGCGACCATCGTCCCAGTATTTATGGATAGCGGGACGATGCGTCTAGCTGCGGGTGTGTTTTATAGCAAACATAGTTTATAGCAAACATATTCATAGATACGAAGACGAATCGCAACAGTGTGACCGTACGATCGGTGTTTTAGAATCTATTGCTGAAATTAGTATAGAATTTACTCAAACAAAACATCATTTTCTACGCGTGCCTTTTAGCTCAGAATCATCTCGTTTTGACGTGTGTGTGTGTGTGCGTGTTTTTTCCTGTGTGTTTTTTGGAGTGTGCGTGTGTACTTTGGGGTGGTTATTTTTAGGTATTTTCTATTCATAGATAACGATAAAAA
>JXXB01016250.1:0-15553 GCA_000956275.1 Anopheles koliensis
CAATTGTTGTAGGAAAACAGCGCCACCGGAAGGCGATACACATTCGTGCGTACGACTAAGCACTTAACAACCGCAAAGGACTAAACGATACCACCAGCGCACCGATAAGACGTGACAAGCTGCTGATGGAATCGCGCACGTTTTGTGTCCATTTTTTAACGCTCTTTCCACAACATCCGTTTTGAGCATGGCAGAAAAAAAAAAGTTGGGCAAAAAAAATATCCAAACGGTAGCTCAGTGCTCGAATCGAGTCTGCTCCACAAAGCGAGCAGATTTAATGCCGAAAGGATTACACCCGAATGCTTCCACGTTACATTACGCCACTACTGCTCCGTCACGCTGGTTTTGTTTTCCATTTTTCTTCCACTGCCATCGGGACAGTTAATTGAAAATGGAAAATCTTGATGTGTAACCCCACCCGACCGGTGGGCGCATTATTTGCAAATCAATCATGTCATCTACCACCGCCAGAAGGGGACGCAAATAGGGGTTTTCCGCTCGGTACGGACGATATAAATTGATTTATAAACCACATCACGAAAGATACAAACTTTCGCCGGGAGCGTTGAAGCTGCTGCTGGTGCTGTTGTGTTGTGGTGCAGCAGCGGGTGCATGTTAATTAGTAGTTAAACGAACGTATGGAAAGCCGTGAAACACGGTGTAACCCGGAGGGAAGGAAAGGAAAGGCCCACTTTCCGGTGTTCATTAGCGATTCAAATGCTTGCCATCAATAATTCATACGCGAAAGAAGGCAGCACATAAATCGCGCGGTAAAGTTAGGGTAACGGGCTTTTACGATCCGCTTCCCCCGGCTGGCGGGTACGGTGCTTCATTTCCGTTCCGGCGATTCTAAATCTGTTTCTGAGAGATTTTTTTTATTTCGCTTTACCCAATTATAAAGCGGAACGTTTGAATTACTAACCACAGCAAACTAAATGCTGCGATTATGATTAATCTAGCGTTGAGAGAATCGATCGCTTTTGGAAGCGGTAAAGCGCAGCAGTTGCGATTTGTATTCAATGAGCCTGAAAGGTATGCAATTCGCACACAGTGTCTTCGCGATGCGATGCGCGATGCATAAGTTTCGGGCGCTGGAACACTGATTGTTGTTTAAATGTGCAAAAAATGTGGGTTAATAATTTTACCAAAAAAGATGCAGGAAGAAGAATACAGAGAGTACATCGTACAAATGGCATACATTTTGACCAGCCTTAAAACAAATTCATTTTATCCTCGTTGAAGTTTGCCAGAAAAAAATCCCATCAAAATTAATACAACCTGCTTCTGGAAGGCATCGAGATAAAGCCATTTTTATGCCTTCATTTTTCCACTTCACCTACCTGTACTAAAAAATAAAAATAAAAAAACGACAGACAATCCATCAGTATCATTTCAACAAAACTGCTCGATCAGCGAAACGTGACACTGTGAATTAAACAAAACGCTTCTGCAGCACGTGAAGCACGTGTAAAAACGTCCCCTTTCCTTTGCAACCTGTCAACACATGAGACAAACGCGTGTGCTTAAGAGCGCACTAACAAAAAAAAATGCCATAAAATACCCTTTGAGGGTACAAGAACGAACAGCTAAAACGTTGAAAGACCCATTGCGCACCTTTCGTCAAGTTGTCCTCCCATATCTAGGACGTGTTGTAGCCTCCCCCTCACTCTCACCCGGAAGGGACATTCGGTCAACAAACATCATGCGGGGAGTCCTTCCGGCAAATATCCTTTCTTGGGCGCTCTTATCACACCGATCCGATCACCGGATCCGAACCCCGGTGCGAAGGGACGAGATGCGTGCGTACTGCACGTCTTATGCTTACATGGGCCGATGGCTTTTAATTTTCGGGTCCAGCTCGATTTCCATCGCATTCCATGTTCCATCCGCCGTGCGTGTGACGGTGACGTGCCGTTTTACTTCGACCGACCCTTTTGGGTGGTCGGTGGCGTGTTTATTTTTTGTTTTTTTTGGATGGACTAAAGTGTCTTACTACAAAACTCGCCCCTCCAAAACTCATTCCCAGCTCCGGCAACAGAAACACACGCATAGGACTAGAGGACCTTTCACGTTCGGTTTTCTTCTCGTGTCATTCAACGGTCGGTAGCAATTCTTTTTCGCGTGTCGTCTTGCGTGTTGCGCTCGGTGTCTCCGTCTCTTTTTTTTCCCTCCAACACCAGGGGAGCGGCGATCTGATTCAAGGGCTTAATAACGCGTTCGTGGCCGCTCGCATACACTTATGAGTTGTCCAGTTTTTGGGGTGTGTTTGGCGCATGTTTTGAGCATGATTAGTGGCCGGCACCAGGCCAGGTGGAAGTGGGAAAAGAAACGGATCCGTTAAATTAATTGCATTATCACATGTGTAAGAAACGTTCGATGGCAGTGTGAGAGAAAGAAAGAGAAACGTGAGTTGTGGCCTCGCAAAGAGTGGTGTGTTAGTCCCGTCAACAATCACGCAGTTCGTGGCTAATTCCATCGTTAGCGCGTGATGAGCCGCACCAGCAAGGAACTGATCGTTTGCGTGGTGAAGCAGGCGTGTTTCGGTGTGAGGGTTATCCCGAAAGTTCCTAGGCACATCTTCAGTACATTTAATAAAGTCTTCTCAAGCTATCGGGCTAAATTTCGTACTTATTTTGGACAAGAAAAAACAAACAATAAAATGGTCGCTAAAAATTAGGATATCGCTTGACCACTGTTGTTTAAACAAAATTAAATCATTACTTCAATTGCATACTTTTAGGCGATCGAAATAGTATTGATATTCCTATACCCTGCGGTAAAGGACTCTTACACAAGTATGCCTTAAGCATACCTTAAATAAAACATCTTTTTCTAAAAAAAAAGCCAAATCCAAAGCTCCAGTAATTGTAGTTTCACCCTCACCAGCAGCGGGCAGTAGTGATGTAGTCCAAACAACACGCATCTAAAATTAATGAACGCCGTTCCTGTAATCCCACTCCCGATTATCACAACATTATCTCCCATCCACAAACTAGCCAACTCCGCTTAGGTGAGTGCTGTAGGAACCGTTTATCGGTATTATAATATTTTTCCCATACTTGAATATGGGCACTAACACACACACACACGCACCCATGGTCGATAAATTCCCGGTGATTCCCGGTGCTGATTGCTGACTGTAAATTACACCCAAAATAAAAAGCAAAAGAGGCTTTCAAACTAATTTAACAAAATCAAACACAAGCGAAACTAACCGCACCGAAAGCGACGGTGAGCATGGCACTATAATTTGGCTGTCCGGCGGGTTTGAAAAAGATTTCGTACGGTTTCTTCTCCTTCTGCCTTCACTTCCAAAAAAACGGCGCCGTCGGGAGCCTTCGTTTGCGTGACACGCCATGCTAAACAGCATGAGCTCCCTCATTTCACGGAAAACTAGATCGGGGTAGCTCGCGAAAGAGGCAGGAAAAAAGAAACGATTTAAAACGACAAACGCAAACCGGGTGCAAGTTCCGAAAGTGCTCTCTCGCGGTATGCAAATCCTGGCAGCCTGGCAGCACGGGAAGTAAAACCACATCTGACCCCCTTCCGGTTCACTAGCAGGAGTTATTTAATTATGATTTAACTTTAAACGCAGCAGCGAGCAGTCTCCCGGCCGGTTTGCCGATCCACTAATTGCAAACCATCACCACCACGAGCACCAGCGCCAGGCGAGGAGACCATTGACACGCAAACTCATTTCCAGTGCACGGCGAAAAACCGCCCCAAACGAGGGCAGGGACGGGTATCACGGGAGGAACAAATTTGCGTGAAAATATGTCCCATTTCCATGCCACCGGTGCTCTCTGCTTGGCAAAATTTGCACCCATCCCCCGAGGTTACCTTAGCGAGCAAATCGCAACGGAAAACCGAACCGATAGTATAATCGTTCTGAGTGTGCTTTAAATCACGGCACACATTGCAGTTCGATAGCATACCAAACAGGCATACCGGATTGTGTGGTGGTGGAACCCATTTTACGTTTAATAGGTCATTAGAAAGCTGAAAGGTGCTATCTTTCAAGCCCGAGAACGGCTGCAATGGGTCGTGTGTGAAAAGAAACGTCTCAATATCACTACTTGAGATGATTAAACTACACCGCTTTGCATACCTCCCGGGCGCAAATGGGTACTCTCTAGCACTTTATCCACCAGAAACTGTTAAAATCGTTCGAAACGATAAAAGCTTCACTATTAAAGTGTTTTCTGTTGAATTAAAAAAAAAACATAACAAAACACACACTCACGATAACTATCACATTCTGAACTTCGAACCGCTCGGTTATGGAGTGCAAAATTAAAGCGAAGAAACATTCCGCACGTCGTTTTCACCAGCACACACGGTGCGGTGTGCCATTTAGTGATAAAGACCAGTTTTTGAGGCACCACCGATGAGCGAGCGGGTGGTCTAAAATATTCGAAAATAATCCTTAATCGATCGAAGCAAACCGGCAAAGCCCGTTCGATAATGTTTCGGGCGGCCAAACTATTGTTCTCGCAAGCCGGCTTCCATGTTGATTTTAAGCAGATCGTACGCCGTCGATAAGCATTTGCACCGTCGCTACCGTGAGCGGATAGAAGAAACTGATTGTGTGCTTCCCGTCCCGACTTTGGTTTTATTTTTTATTAAATGACTCACCGACGGCCGCAAGGCGATCGAACCGGACCGAACCTGCACCCGGTCGGTCGGCGAATGGGGTTTTATAAACTCATTTCCATTCGTGCGACTTGAGCGTACAACGGCTAGACCGGTTGGCATTCAAATATGGACACGTGTGAGGCTCGTACGAGCATCGGTATCGAGACATACCGAGCGTCATATTGGCATAAAACCGTCCCCATCCCTCGTGCTCCATAATTGGATCCATACATTATGGATAATTATTAAAATCAATAAAAGCGATGGTAATTGAAAGCGAAAAACACTGAGGAGCGAGCCACCCGGGAAGGGGACGCAGGGCAACCGTGCTGCACAGCCGGAAAGAAAACGACCCGTTCGCCTTTTTGCAAGCCCATTTGGTGTGGCCGTTATCCTATAAAATATTATTTTCGGTTTTGTATTTTTAATTATATCTCTTCAGCAAACTTTTAATCGATCATATCGATGGTGCCAAGTGAACAGAGTTGCGTTATGCCGCATCGAACCCGAATGGTCGATTGTCCATTCGTACGGTGTGCGGGATGCTGCTCAATTTAACTCCCTGCACTCGACTCGGTTCAATTGATTATCGATCGAGATGGTGAGACTGGGCGGCACGAAGAAAGCGAACCCATCGCAGCGAGTGTGCGGTGCATGAAAAACATACTATTTTCTTGTGCCGCAAACGGTCAACGGCCGATGAAACGCGCTGGAGAACCTGAGAAAACATATTCCTGGTAGCTGGATGGAGGCGCCCGGTGGTTCGTATTTTCCATCGGGTTTGTTTCCCCCGGACTGCCTAGCGCAATCGATATGGTTTCGAAATTTTAGGCTATTTCTCGTTTTGAGTTTTCCGTACTGACGAACTGATGATGATCATTATTGTTGAAGCTAATTTTGTGTGAGCAAAACGAGATGTTTGGGATTGGAGATAATGGTAGGGTTCATTGGTTCGGTAATACCACACGAACGGCCCATCAAGTATGATAGAAAATAGGGGAAAAATCAACGCAGAAGGAAAGTATTTTTTTATATATTCCAAATTATTCCATCATTAAAAGTTTAAATCATGCAGAATTCGGTATAAATTCAGAATTCTTGATTAAATATAAAAATGCTTTCAAACCCTGTAACATTACTAATTGGAACTTTTCTATGAAAAATGCTTATTAAACTGATAAAACTGCGTAAAAAATGTAAAACTACATGCAATGTGTATATTTTTCAAGAAAACTTTATAAATCATTCCAAATGATGGAGTCCGCTTTATAAATATGAGCTTGATAATTTAGGTTTGTGTCTAGGATAAAAGCAACGCCGAGAAGTATGCAATTTATGATTTTTCGTCATTGCTATAGCGATTTAAATCTTAACTACTCCAGTATCGTACCAACGCTCCAGCCGATTGCGATAATTTAATCTGTCATTATCAGAACAAAAATGAACGCTTCGCAGGAGATCCTTATTGCGCGAGTGTGCGTCAAAGTTCCTGCCCTCAAACTTACTGACATTTCCACGGTATCTTTGGATCAAATTTATGCTCCACTAATACTTCGATGAACAACACGTGAAGACGTCTGCTGCAGGACGGCAAAGTTTCGGAAAGTTCCTCAGCGGAGCTATCACAATACGATAAAAAGAATCGAAAATACGCACCCGCATTCACGGCACACAAGGGCAGGGTTATAAATTTTCCACCATCTAATTTGCGACATCAGCGATGTGTATCGTTTCGGGACGTTGTGAGGAGGGAAGGGGTGGAAAAAAAATCCAAGCAATAATTGTCAAAAGATGAAGGACGGCGATGACGATGATGCGAAAGCGTCCACACGGCCACGGGAAGGTCCTGTAACGTAAACAGGCCCACCAGTCTCCATCCAGCCATCCATCAAGCTCAAGGCATAAAGAGTATGCGACAGGAAATTGCACCGTCCGCGGCCCGGTCGCTTCCCGCACTCAGCCTTCGGTGACTTTGGTACGACAAAAACCACCATGACGGGGCCGATTCGAGCCACGACGCGTGCTCTCGGCTATCGCACATTTGATGCATAATGAATTTTTGTTTCCGGCCGTCGGTACGACAGTATGGTGGTCATTTCCGGTGAAATACACGTGATTCTGTCGACAGAGCGGAGCTGAGTGGTAGTGTCGGGGCAAAATTTAAGACTTACTTCACATCCACCATTGTCGCTGGAACCGACGGATAAGTTCTTCAAGCGACGCTCGCAAGCACTCCAGTGACCTAGGACGTACATTCTTTGCATCGTGTGTGGAAAACGCGTTCCGATGTTACAGCTCACTCGAAGCGCATATATGTTGGATCCTCCGTCTCCGGCGTTCTCCAGTCTGTCAAACGTTCTTCAACAGCGGCCCGGTGATTTTTGCACCGAGATGTGCACACGCGCTCAGGCGTGTGTACGCTCGACAAATGCACCTTTTGTTTGCGATATGCTCCAATCTTCACCGTGCAAACCGACCCATCCAGGCACAATCTAATAAATATTAAACGAAACCCAGCTCCAACGCCGGGTCGGGTTGGTCGCGAAATGAGCGATTCCGTCCGGCCGCTTGGAGCCGCGATTTTGTGGACATTTTGTGGACGGGTACTGCTGTCGGCACTAGCAGGTCTAAAGGCTCAAAAGACACACGAGTCATTCGCTATGCACACCATTACACCACAGCCCACCTCCACGCCCGTAATGAAACGATGCTCCCGAGGAAAGCTTCCCGGGCACCCACGCGAAAACGCCACTCGTGGGGCGAAATTCCACACCCCAAAGGGCGTGCAGTTTCGTTGTTTTATCATCTTCTTTTCCCATCACCATAAAACAGTCAACAATCTGGTGGTTCGCTTCTTTTTCCCTCCCTTTTCAGTGGTTCTTCAGCTCGAGCAGCTGCTTGTGAGTTGGGATGGGTTTTTTTTTCCTCTCTTTATATTCTTTGCTCACTATCAGCTCCAGCTTCTGGGTGGCACCCGGTGGGGAGTGGATGTTAACACAGATCCACCTGCCCGTAATTGTGTGCACTTTTATCACACACCCGGCGGGATTCCCTTTCGTTTTTTTTTTTTACAGCCAGCCAGCTGGAGACGCCCGATACGTCGGCATCGTGTACAAAGCTGGTGTGCTGGTGACGGGGAAATAATGCAGCAGATTAAATTTCCTTCCTCACCAGGACACACGAAGCACTCACACACACACACAAAGATGAACATTCCATTGAATCTCGCCCGTCATTCGGACGGATGGATAAGTGCAGCGTCTTCTTTTATTGCTTACATCCTTTATCTATTTTTTGTGTTAAAATGTGCATCAACCAGTTGTGTTCCGATGATGCTGGCACATGTTCGTTCACAATGTCCAGCCCGGCATGTGCATGTGTGCCTCTTCTCGAACCACAGTTATCATATAATTCGCCAGCACGGACGACCTAACGGGGTTCGACGAACAAATTGCTTCCGGTTATGTCCGGCTGTCAGCATTACGTTTTATGCTTCTGACGTTGCAAAGTTGACGGGCACTTTGTAGGGTGGGATAGGAATTTGTTGGAATCGGGATCGGATGTTTGTTTCGTTGCTTGCTTTGGATTTGTTTTTTCTTCTTTTCACTATTCCCCAACAACGACTTAATTAAGGGTACAACGGTGGATGCCATTTGGTCGACCAATTTCTTGGCATAATAAAGCACACGAAAGCTCGCCCGATTGGTGGGTAGTTAGAAGGAAAGTGGGTAACAAGGAAACACTGGCTTTTTGGATTAAATAGGAGCGCAGACATTGGATCGTGCAAATCATGCAATCTGTCCGACAAAAGGGTTTTAATTAATTATTAGCCAAGGCTTGATCACACACGGGTTGCATACTTTCAGGTGAAAATGTAACGACGACTTCGGTATCATTCTAGTCTAGTGGCCATTAAGATGAGTTTTATTAAGATCAGGAAAATAAAGGGCTATAATTCTCGCTTTTCTAGGCTGTTGAAATGATGAAATTGAACAATAAACAATAAACCAAAATGTATGATACTTAAAAGACACCGAAGCTTTTTTCACATCCATTGGTTTGGTTACAATGGGAGCATAATGTAATAAATAATGTATGCGCCTATGCAGTTCGCTTAACGATTTCAGTTTCTTTAATAACGTCAATTGATGTAATTAATTCGGTGTCAAATTAAAAATAATTATAATTAAAATAAATAACAATGTCCAACATAGCATACTTTCAGGCGCAAAGCCATAAATTGCATATAAAATCACACTATTTTTCCTCATTGCTAAAACATGATTTTATCTAACAGTTTTGAGGCACCACAAAGCACCACAACGGTTCTAACAATGTCGCAAATATAAATTGTACAACTGTTTCTTCTAAGAAGCAAATAAAATAAAGCCGAAAAGGGAATGTTACCTCTCAAACAACTCCTTCCCGAATTGATTGGGCGTTCTTCCGTTCCGTTTCAGTCGCATTTCACGATCGAAAGCATCTAATGAACGCGAGTCATGCCTACAATCTACGCGTACCCTGCTACGGGTGCGGAATTAAATTAAAAATTCAAAACACCACTGTTCCCAATTGTCACGTACTTGGGTTTGAAAATTGAAAGAAAAACATCTCCCCGCGAACGCAGAGAATTTTTTCTCCGCAGCATCACACGCGGCTTAACTGCGAAGGTGTGGCGCTGTGGTGTCAATAAATTTAATGATCCACAAACCCCGCCACCGACCGTTGCGAAACCGGTAAGAAAGGAATTTTTCTTTTACATAGCTGTCGTACAAAAAATCCCCTGGTCGCGGTAAAAGTGTCATAAATGCCGGGTAAAATGTTCATTCAATCGGGGGCCGGCTGCGGGGAAATGGACAGCATGGACAGATGGAAAAGTTGTAACTGCCGGCCCTCTCCGAGTAAAGAGGAAGAGAAAATAAAACACACCAAACACACACACAATCCCACCATCAACCGGAATGAATCAATTTTTATGACAAACTTTAAAAACCGGCGTCTTCTCATCGGCGAAAGCGGTTCGTCCAGAACCGCAATGAATGCCGCGAAAGTGAGCCTAGAAGTGATTTGATGATGGACAGACGGCGGGAAACGTCCCACCGGGGGCTGGGGTTGAGCTTTCACGCCCATTTTAATGCGACACAATCACTGCCCGGAGGCGTGGAGGACCCACGCCACATCCTCGGAAGGTGTGACCGGAAGAAAGGCCCCGGGAAGCTGAATGGCACCTCCACCTTCGCAACTGCCTGCGCAATAAATCTCAATAAAAATCCACTAACTTATTCATGTTGCGGTCGTTGGGTTGGTGGTGTTTTCTTTTGCTATTCTATGTTGTTTATTTTTTTCTGGGTTTTGCTTCATTTTGCCGCGCTTACCGCAGCTGTCATGTTGTCGAATTTGTTCGCAAATTCCGCATCCTTGTCGGGAGGAAGGAGCGGGGGTGGTGACTGGGAGCGATAGGGCAGGATGTTGTTCTTTTGGGGACGATTAAAATGGACGCGATATTGTTGCGGGCGAGCGCTGGAATCGGACCTCTGACCCGGAGAGGGCAGAAATTTGGCTGTTAAGAGACGGTAAGTCAATCACGGAATATTTGGCGAAAATTATGAGAACTGTGGTTTACAGAACGCTTCCTAACCGCTAGGCAACGATGGGAATATTAACTTTGTCGTAATGTTATGATTTTGCAACATAAATTATTATTCCATTATAATTTGCTACACTTGTTTTAGAGTTTTATTGCATTACATTATATTGATAAGCACGCGTGCTTATCATGACGTATTTGCCACGAAGGCCTATTCGTTACGGGGCAAAAACGATTGCGAGAAATCTAAGTAATATACTATAAATAAAATAAAATTTAATTGAATGAAATTAAATCTTAATTTTTTATTGAAAAAATGCGAAAAAAATCCTAAACTGTGTAACGCTTTGGTCTTTATAGCGTGAATATTCAGTTTTTAATCAGGCTAGCCTACGAACCCTGTAATGACTGATAAACTCTCCAAAATCGTCACTTTAATCAAACATAACACCCAAACAACCCATAACGGGGTGATAAAAAAAAACTTTCCCACCTGCCTGCCACCTACCTTTCACCCCACCGCAACCTTTCACCCGCCACGCAACCGCACTGTCAGCGTAATTTATTTGCTTGTTTTTCCCAAACCCAACCGCGCGCCGTTTTGCTCCATAAACCTCCAACAACGGGCAGGCCGGAAATAAATAATATTTCCCAATGCCCATTATTCCCGCTTCAATCAGGTGAGCTTGTATAGGAAGAGCGGTAGAGAGAAAGGGAGAGGGTGAGTGAAACCGGGAACAGAACAACAACACCATCCAGTGTTGTATTGCTGCAGCCGCGTCGAGTCATCTTTAAAACTTCACAAAACACACACACAAACACTGGTAGCCGCCGCGTATTTGCAAGCGGTGCATTGCAGCAAAAACGTTCAGTCCTTCTCCATCTCCCCCTCCCCTCTCTTCCTCCAACGGGGAGGAAAATTGCGGCCAAGAAAATAAGACCACCAACGAACGACTGCCGTGGCTGCCGTGTCGGTCCGCAAGCCATTCTAAGCACCGGAAATCATTGATTATTGTACCGAAACTCATATCCGAGAGAGGGGACTTGAGGGGAGGCAAAGAAGGGATTGAACTTTACGGGCAGTTATTCTTAATGTGTGTGAGAGAGAGTGTGTTGTTTTTTGCTTCACTTGCTCCAGTTCCCATGCTCATCTTCTTCAAGGGTGTATTTCATTTCGCTCACGCCAAATAAAGCTCCAAAAAAAAGGAACACGAGCTGAGTGGGGCCGTGTGGATGTCGAGCAGAAAGTCGACAAGGATTATTCGACACGGTTTAGCAGAAAAAAACACAAACCCCAGAGCACCAGAAAACCCGGAGCCCGACGGCCAACCAAATGAGCGACATCGGTGGCCATATAATGTTTTTCTTTGGCACACGACATTGCAGAAATTTAGGCGTCTACCGTTCGGGTTACCGAAACCGGGCGCTGCCGAGATTTCGCACTGCATGCACCGAGATAGGAAGGGATTGTTGCAAAAATAAACATCAACCGTCCATGGTGCCCGGTGCCCGTTGCGGAATACGGATTGTGGAATAGTTTTGATTTCCATCTCGAGCGCCCCATTTCAAAGAAGGTCCTTTCTGGAGGGTCTGTGTTTTTTTTACGTTTTATTCGTACCAGAGGTATCCCCTTTTTTCCTGCCGGTCGGATGCGTTTTCCTGGGCGCACGCTCAACGCGTGAGGTGGACGAAGGCAAGAACAACAGTTCGATTCGTTGGACGATGGAAACGATCCAACGAATGCGTGCCGACTCTGCCGACTTTCAAACTGCTGCACCATTTCTGAATGCATTTCAATTTAAATTTCTACAGCAGCATCCAACCCGACCGCCGGTTGGTGCATAAATCCGATCGATTCTCGGTGCTCCAGTGGGAGCTGGAGTGGAGAGATGGACAGAGGGAGAGCGACATTAAAAAGGCACCAGCACACCGACCTCCCAGAACAGGCTGAATGTTTTGATTTAGAACGATGTTTTTTTCCCTCTCGTCATCACTATTTATTAAACGCAATATAGCATTTAAAGTGCGGCGAACTGTTTTATACAGTGTGGGTCATAAATTGGGGAATTTTCAAAATATTACTATCCTCAATTCAAGCTATGCAATGAACTGGACGAAACCCAACGGTATGAATGGCTTATTTGGTGCTAAATTAGATATATTTGAACGTTCGAACGTCATCATAGGAACATCAAAAAGTTCCGATAAATTTTGTAAATATTCAAAATTTATTTTAATAGATTGCATACATTCAGGCGTAATTCAGGCGTAACCCACTACATAGTTCCTAGAAGATATCAAAATTAAACATTTGAGCACCTTAACACCGAAACCCGACGAATTGTTTTACATTTATTTCCGGCAGTGTTGCCATTTTTTTCATAGCACCCACTGTTATGATTTATACATATCCATCAAACTTCCCTTCGAAAAAAAAAACAACCCCACCCCATTAGACCACCCCACCCGGCCAGACTGGTACGCAAAGCACGTGTGTCACGTGTGATTATCGCTTCATTAAGAATGCTACTTAATTATCAACATTTATCCGAATATCATTAATTAATTAACTATTTATAAACATGGCCCTTCATGGTGGACGCCCTTCGCCGGTCCCGCCGGTCGGGTGAACTCGTGTCATAGTTTTTGCCAGTCGTCGGCAGTCGAAAATGAAGCGTAAAATTCGGCACTCGCCTCGCGGGACGAAGGCACTCGGGCCCACGAGGGGAGATTTTCCAAAGAAAAAAAAGAGTTTTTTTTCTCTCTACCACCCCCAAAAGGCCAGCAGTTCGTGCGGCCAGCCAGCAGAGTGATGATGGATATTTTGCGCTGTGAATTTACGATTTTCGATCGCTCGGTTTCGTCTGTGTGTATGTTTTTTGTGTTTTTTTTTTTTGGCTCGTCGAGGTTGTACGCCATCAAAATTATCATTATTGGCATTATTATTATTAATAGCATCGCTAGTCAGACGTTCCCCCGAACACAACAGACTGGTGGCGATTTATTCCAAATTTATTCCACCCAGTACCCCAGTGAAGGACAGCCGGTTCCCGTTCGCTTCGGCACATAGCAACGGGGAAAACCCCGGGACGCGTGCAGATAAGGTGACATAATTATTGCCCGGTGAACAGAAGAAACAAGTCGACGGAACAATTCCACCCACTTTCCGCAACAGCGTTATTGCGAATAATAACGATTAATAATTCGGGCGAACCGCACGCATGCGATGCTCGGAGACGGCCGGCGTGCATGTTAAATGCATGTTGCAAAAACGGGGTAACAAAAACACACACACACACACACTTGGTGGTGGTTTTCCTCGTATGGTGGTTGAAATCGGCACGGGTATTCAGGCTATTTGCAACAATTTATCCGCACGAGGTTCGTGCACACAAAATGCAATCGGATCAATATTTAAAACGGTGGGCTTTGATGGACCCGGAATGTGAGAATGATTTGAGTTTAACGTCATTAAACGAATTCTAATCGTTTGAACAAATTTCTGCCAGTGATATTTCAGAACAGTTAGTCGTCAGTGGTTCGAAAAATCCGATATTTTTTCATGGAAAAGACTCAATGGAAATGGATAAAACGTAATACTATCGTCACTTGGTCGTGGTATATTTTTATAATAAAATTAAAAAACGTGAAGTTTATCTCTTACCAAGAGAGCAACAAGAGAGTCGATCAAATGAAATTGCTGTAACGAATTTAGGGACTTGCTTGGTTGATAGTCTTTATGGAAAAGGCTTTGTCTTTGAAATACACTTCAAAGCCACATGCGTATTTAAAATTACAACTCGTTCTAGACAAGGATGTCCATCAATTTCTAGATAAAGTTGCAGAAATGCTGTATTACAGCTTGTTGAACAAATTTAACAATATGTCTCACGATCCTAAGATGTAAATAAAGCTCACATTTAACAATTTTCCATACACTTCCTAGCAACATTATTCCACCAAAACCCAGGACATCACAGGGAAATTTGTGTGAATTATAAAAAATATTCCCCATGTTTCTAAAGCTGTAATTATGTAAACGGTACACATATAATCAGGCTAACCCTCATGAGAGAATGGTGAAATGGGCAAATCTACGAAATCCACCCACCATAAATTGCTACCGACCTTAGGCAGCGATAATCCCGGTTCGGTGCGGTGCAATTGCACATAATTTCACATCAAATATAAATCCCATCCTACGCGAGGCACAGCGCAGTGCGAATGACTTGTTCACTCTCTTTCACACATCAAATTACGGCTGGGATGAAGCAATCATCTAGCATCACGCTAACCATCGTCATGATACGCCCGTTGAAAGTTTCATTGAAAGCTTTATGAAATAAATAAGATCGATCCTATTACTTCTGGCCGCCACTTCCAAATACGCTCCCGGTGTCGATATTACGAAACGGACTTTTCATTCATTCACACTATTTAACCGTACAATACGGTCGAAGCACAACAACGGCAGCAAAAGCGATAAATAACGATAAAAATTAAACGAATGTGTTAAAACTATCTGCTGGCAGATGTTTGTGTGACACCGGGGGAAGGAAGCTGGAGAACAATTTGGAAGCCAAAAAGTCATTATCGCAAAACATGGTCAAGCGTCGAGAGCGGGGCGAACCCGAAAGCGCACACGCACACAAAATGCAAACCCGTGGAGGAGCCAAAATGTCACCCGAAACGCTGGCTGGCCGGGGGTGGAAAATTTAATAAAATGCCTTTATCACACGCGCGTGTGTGTGTGTGCGAAAAGGAATGCTTTTTCGGTTGGGATGCGATTTTCATAACCGGTTGCCATCTGGTAGACGCGTCCGGCTGCTTTTGTATTGAACTATCCCATCGGTTTCCCGGGCGAATGTACGATGAGCTATTTATCCGCGAGTGCTTGGATAGTATCCTTTGATCAAGTGTGGCAAAGTTTTTTTCGCATATTTTACCGAAGTAGATTCCTGTAGTTCGAGTTCCTGGTCAAACTTCAGCTAGCCTCAGCGGTGGAAGAAGATCGTTCTGGCTTTATACACGTCATTTTGATTAAAGCTCGCAAAGGTTTAACGCCTCGCTGTCTGGTTGAGGCTCCGGTTCCACGCATCATGGCGACGTTAAATGAATAGTTAATTGAATTGAATACTATCGTTAATTAACCGCATCGAGAGCGAGCACCATCGTTTTAATCATCGCTGACGTTGACTGTCTGCCATTTGGAGGAGCAGGGGCAGATAATTATAGGGTTTAAAAACGATACCGTGTACGGTGCCGATGAAATCCGATGCTTACCGCTTTAAGAGGGCTTATGCAATCAAGCGTCCAAGCGGTGTGTTGCTC